>VIAB01001659.1:156435-188493 GCA_009801035.1 Oophaga pumilio | reverse complement strand
AAAATGGGCTGAAAATCTCTGCTTATACTCGAGTATATATGGTACTAGCGTGATTTCTAAAATTTGTAGCCGAAAAAAATCATCAATAACTGATTGTGGGAATGAAACCTATGAACCTTTTGAAAAATATCTCTTTGGTCACACTTCCTTTAAAAAAAAAAAATGAAATAATAAAAAAAAAATCCATGTACTAAACATTTTGAGAGGGGGTGGTAAATCCTAAGCATTTACTTTTAGCTTTTTCGACATTTTATAATCTTATTTTTACTTTCTAAGTTTTGGCCGTTGTTCCATTTTCGCCGTCTCAGCTGTGTCACACGTGTTGTTATCGTTTTGTTTCCTTGTACTATTGTTCGCACAGGAGGCGACTTTTTAAGGACCACTGTTTAAATAATATCAGAAAACAGACTCCACACTACCCAATTATTTTTTGAGACGGCTGTGCTGTGTATGAAATATGGAGTAGGGTAATAAGAGATTGACTTCACTTGCACAGTGTACATTGATTCAATTAGACTGAGGACGAGCAGTGATTTGGTAATTGACAATATAGCATTTATATTTTAATTTGGCTGTGACATGGGTGTAATATGTGGATCTTTATTTACTGCTGCAACATACTGTATGTTGCAGTGTGTTTTCTTCTGGCCTCCAGAAGACGTATAACTTTTTTGTTTTTCTGGTGATGCAAGAGGGCTTGTCTTTTGTCTGGATGCGTTGTTTACGGCACAAACTTATTAGCTGGGTAGAAAAAATGTATTCACGTTTTAGCGAATAGATGAAAATATTATTCTCTTATGCAGTGGAAAACAAATGACCTATAATTTGTACAGTAAAGATGTATATCTTTGTACCGTGTTAGCCAGTAGATAGAAAATTTTTCTATAATTTGTGGGGTTTTATATTTCACTATTTATGCACAATAAAAACTACAACAAATTTTATTTTTGAGTCATTGTCTGAAACAATTTTTTTTTTTTTTTTACATTGATAAAGCTGTGCGAGAGCTTGATTTTTGTGGGACAATCTTAAGTTTTTTATTAGTACTACTTTGGTGTCTGTGACATTTTGTTAAATTTTGATTATATTTGTGACACTATATTGTTACACAATAGCTATTCCGGCATTTTTAATTATTTTTAACATCTTCACTATGTAGTTTATTATTCTGCTAGTCATTAGGGGACTATGACTATTCTGAAATTATCTGAATACTGTGTAAAAGTTAAACAAAGCATGAATACAATGATTTGTAAATCTCTTGTAGGCATATTGTATTCACAATAGAACATACCGGTAGGTAAAAGTTTGAACGATATTTTTCCATTTCATTTAAAATAAAAATTAACTCCTTTTGAAATTGATGACAGCAACGCATCTTATAAAAACTGGGCAACTTTAAATAAAATGCTGGAAAAATATGCGGTACTAATCAAAAAGCTGGAGGGTCAATTTTTAGGTCGCATGACTGTGTATAAGAAGAGCATGTTTGAGAGGCAGAGTCTCAGAAGCAAAGATGGTCTGAGATTCAGTAATCTGTTAACTGCTTCTGATGGTATGAGGCTGCGATAGTGCTTATGAAATGGGCAACTCGCACGTCTTGAAAGGCGCTATCAATGCTGAGCATTAGGGGTTTTAGAAAAACATATGCTGCCATCCAGACAATGTCTAATTCAAGCAAGTCCTTGCATAGTTAAGCAAGATAGTGCTGAACCACATACTGCATCCATCACAACAGTATAACTTTGAAAAGTTCAGGTGATGAACCGGCAGCCTTCAGTCCGGACATTTAACCAGTAGAAAACCTTTGGCACATTAACAAATAATCTGGCAAAGACCCCAGACTGCTGAGCAGTAAGAACCCTATATCAGACAAGAAACTCAAACAGAACTTCAGCAAATGGTCTCCTCATTTCAGACTGTTGTAAAAAGAAAAGGTGATATTACACAATGTTATACTTGGAACTATCCAGACTTTAAGATGTGTTTCTGCCATCAATTTCCTTAGTTACGTTCCCATAATCAGGAAGTAAGAGGTCTTTGAACGCAGCTTATTTTCGCAACAGAAATTGACATGCTGCTCGTAATCCTGCACCGCGGGTGAACTTACACAGTATCAGAAGCACACGGAGCATGAGATTTCTATAAATCCCATCCACTGTGCTTGTTCTGCACAACACAGCGCAAGCGCGATGCATCCAAAACACTGCTAGTCCTGACTAAGGGCACATACCCTAAAGCAGGGTTCCCCAACTCTAGTCCTCAAGGCCCACCAATAGGTCATGTTTTCAGGATTTCCTTTGTATTGCACAGGTGAGGCAATTATCACCTGGGCAATACTAAGGAAATCCTGAAAACATGACCTATTGGTGGGCCTTGAGGACTGGAGTTGGGGATCCCTACCCTAAAGGCTAACTTTCACCTTCTGATCTATGCTCTGTCGTTTTGTGAATAAAATATGACCGTGAGATTTGCAAATCATTGCATTCTTGTTATCTTTACATGTCACACAGCGTTCCATATTTTTTGGTATTGGGATTTAATAAACAGTAAATTGCAAATGTGATAGTTTTTTTTTCAAGCTCTATCATACAACTCCAAATATGAAATTATCCCTTTAACGAAAATATCGGTGTGGTTGGGTAAATAGCTGTGAAGGACGTTATTATTGTACAAATATGAAAGCAAGTTTGATGAAATGATGTAAGTTGTCTTCTGGCCTCTTATCACAAGCTGAAGGACCCCCGGTTAAGCGCAGTGCAGGAGGGAGCACGTGTCTGTCTGAATTATTCACGTGTGCACACTCCATAATCCTAAATGTCTGTCATCTTGCATCACCTCCACCAGAGTAAATACTGTGGATAATATCACAACTATAACCTCCTTAAATTATTAATGCTCAACAAGTACATCCAAGAATTCAGGTCCTTCAAAGGTTACTTAATTCTCCCTGGGGTAGGCTTATGTAATGCTGAAGACCAATTTCAGTTTAACTTCTTATTTATGAAACCGGACAAAATGGCAACGCTGAAACATAAAGGTGTTCTGCCTTCAGAGGGAAAATTTCTCCGTGTGGCTATTGTGCAAACATTTTTTTCCCCTTCAAACCTTTTCTTTTAATAGCAAAAAAAACATTTAAAATAATATTGAAGACAAAATTACTCTTGATACGGAATTATATAAACTATATTATTTGTATATGACCGCTGGCGGGTAATGTTTGCAAACTTTCTTAGCTCAGCCTGAAAGGGGTGATCCAAAACTAAAATTTCATTTAATCCTAAAAATCTATTTGTCATAATCTCACTTCTAATGTATTTTAATTAAGAAGTCTTTGTCTTTTCCTCACTACACTACTTCCTCATTTGCGAATTCCAGTGCACGCTTGATTTTCAAACCAGTCGTCATCAGGGCGCAGAGACTTGTGTTCAATGCTTCAGCCTCTGCCCCACCCTGAAACGAAGCGTCCATTTCAGGGGCTGGGCTAGTCCCTGCTCTACTGAGCAGGCTTCAGTTGTCAATTCTGACGGATGCTCATTAGCTGTTAAGACAGCCGCAACACAACAAACAGGCAATCCCCCGATAAGAGACCCAGCATTAGAACCAGGGCAGCACAAGTATGGTTACATATTTTTTTTCGAAATTGGATCCTATCATATCCTGACAGATCCCAATTACTTTCATACAAAAATAGCATGGTCTGTAGTTCTGTCTTGATGTGAATAGAGCCTTACACTGGGTCATACTACTGTATTTCAGTCTTTAATGTACACAATGAACAGCACATGGATCAATGTTGCCCGATTTACTAGTCTACAAGGGCTGTTTTCCATGCAGTCCCCAGGTCCATGTGGGAAACCAGTTATAGCATACTGTAAGTCTGGTGTGATTTATAGACCCAACTAGTATATGAGAATAATAGGCAGATCCTGCACCCGTCCGCTACGCAGACAAGCCGATGTAGCTAGAGACGGCCACATCCACAATTTACAGAAGTGACTGATGGGTACAATACTGTGCTCATCTAAATGAAGACCAAACTGGAAGTGGTTCCGATAAATGGAAGAAGGGGGAATGTTTCCATTATTTCTTCTCTCTGCAGGTTGCACTTTATATTTCGGCTTATATATTGTATACTGATGCAAAATACTGACCAAAATATGCCTGTTTGATATTGACTTACCGCACACTTTTTTACTCTTTCAATGCTATACTGATGCGACTTTCTGCCAACCCCTGCCTGGTAACCTTCACATCACTGATTTGTTTTTGTATCATCATAAAGTGCAAAGGGCCAGTATTGCTTTTTTTTGGAATCGAAATTAAGATTTCTTAAGTTTTTGAAATGTTAATCTTGGCTGTTAGCCTGGGGTATTACATCCATCACTAGGCGGGCTCTGCCAGGAAGATAGACATATGTTTCACTTAATTAAACTTGGCTTGTGATCTGTCCATCCAAAGCCGACAGTAGGGTTCCTGCGGCTAGACACTGTATGTTATTGGCTTTTAATGCTGTTACTATTTTTACAGAAATAAAAATGTTTCTGTCTTTTTTAATGACTTGTGCGTAGAAAACATTTGAAGGGACTTTGCTCCTAAAATAGTTGTAAATCAAAAACCCTACTAAATTAAGGAAATCTGTCTCCCCTTCAAGCTACTAATATCGTGGTGCTTTGTGAAAGATAATATCATCCATACCTTTTTATTTATGTAAACTCTGGCTCCCTGACGGAAAAATTGCTATTTTATATTATATGTGAATGAGGACATGACCAGAGCACTTTCTGAACTTTTGCTTCCCCTGCCTTATTCCCTGCCTTATTCCTTGCCTTAGTCCCTGCCTATTGCCAACCTCTCCCTTTGACTGCCATCTCACTGTCTTGATTACACAGCTAGTAAGATTTCTGTCAAGCTGAAGAAGGTGGCTCTAAGCCAGAATTATTTCTGTGGAGGTAAAGGCTTTGAAAGTGCTCTGGTCATGTCGAGAGCACTGCCACACAGCGCCCTATAGGTTTGGATTTATTTTTCCCTTAATTGTAAAGACCTTCATTTAAAAACTGCATTTTGAATTTACTTGTATCTTTGTCTAATATTTAAATATGTTTGGTGACCTGAAACATTTAAATGTGACAAACAAGCAAAACCATAGGACATTAAGAAGGGGGCAAGCACTTTTTCACACAACTGTAGCTGTCAGTCATTGACTAGGACAGCCCCCCTGACTACTAAGCCTGGAATGAACAGGAATTTCAATGAATAAAATGACGATAAAATGCTTCCCTTGTCTGATTTGTATGGGATAGTGCTTATTGGGTCTCGCTGATAAAAGGGAATGTGACATCACCAAAACCCTTATTTAGCTGCAAATATGGGGGTAAATCTTCAGATAAATTGTTAAAACCAGTGTAGTTGGGTGATGGAAGTGCAGATACACAGTGAAAATGAAGTTTTAATCATAGTTTAATGCCCGTGAAATGAGACTCTTCGAGTGGCCTGGGCAGTGCAGGGGAGTGATTACCGTTCGTTATTCTGGGAGTGCGGCTGTAATTGCGACCCCACACCCTTAGTGTCATTTGCTCTCTACAGGCAGAATGTCACTGATAATGCCGGGTGTGATTACAACCACTCTCCCAGAATACTCCCATGCACTGACCCGACTTGGAGAGAGACATTACACCATCAATAAAGCTTAATTTTTTTTTCTGATTAACCTCACTTCCAGTTTGTCAGCTACACGGGGGTGTAATGCTATTTACCTGCAGATTAACGCTATGTCTGCAGGTGAATGGTGTTTCTGGTGATGTCAGCAGGTTTTTGCTATATAGTATGACAGCCGCATGATAGAAAGCAAGAGAGCCTGATTCCAGGAATGTGCACCTTATTGGGCTTTGTGCTGCCGGTGCAATACAATCCTTATTTTATCAGCATGAGATTATCACTACAGGACTAGGTCTCACATGTGTACCAGTCCAAATATACTGTGTAACCCCGCCCCCACCACTGATTGGCAGATTGCTTACAATGCACAGGGCACACAGGAAAATCAGTGGTGTGAGTGGGGTTTGACACAATTTAGCAATCTGAGCGCTGCAACATCTACTACAGAGAAAACAGGAATTCCAGCAAAACTGCACCAAGCAGCCCAGCAAGTCGTATATCTCTGAAATCAGGGTCTCAGTCCCTACATTATGCCACTCTCCGATAACATAGCAAAAACTTGCTGACAGATTCTTTTTAAAACTTTCCGTCGCCCATTCCGTAGAGCAGTATAGGAAATGTATGAGACACTGTATCCTTCCCTGCCCCAAGGAATAATCACACGATGTGCACTAATAGCAACTAAATAATCTAAAATCTGCATTTGGTGCACTACTATGCGTTCACTGATTGTGTGTCCCATACTGTGCCATATGTCCCTCGTCCAATTCCTGAGGAACATACCGGGAGTAAAGGGTTGGGAGCTGCATGGACTCCTCAGCTAACAGTGTGTAATTCTGATCTCTTAGGCTAAGTTCACACGTTGCGGAATTGCCGCGGAAATTTCAGCGGCAATCCCGCACTTCTCTGCCGCGGGAAACAAGCATTTTTTTGGTATGCTTATTCCCGCCAGAAACTAGCGTTTTGCAAGCGTAATTAGCTTGCAGAATGCTAGCGTTTTCCTAGCGATCTGTAGCATCGCTTGGAAAACTGATTGACAGGTTGGTCACACAAGTCAAACATAGTGTTTGACTCGTGTGACCAACTTTTTACTATTGATGCCGCCTATGCCACATCAATAGTAAAAAGATCTAATGTAAAAATAATAAAAAAAATAATAAATAATGATATTCTCACCTTCCGGCGGCCCCCGCAGCTTTCCCGCTTCTTAGCGACGCTCCCTGCCAATCCTGTTCCCAAGGATGCATTGCGACAGACCACAGATGACGTAGCATCACGCGAGACCGCAACGTCATCTGGGTGATTCTCGCAATGCATTACTGGGAACGGGAGCGTCGCTGAGAGGCGGGAAGGCTGCGGGGGCCGCTGGAAGGTGAGAATATCATTATTTTTTATTTTAATTATTGTTTTTTCCAGGGATATGGTACCCAGGGCCTGGAGGACAGTCTCCTCTCCTCCGGACCCTGGGTACCATCCGCACATGAACTGCTTACATTCCGCATAGCCACATGCGGAAAGTAAGCGGTTCAATGCATTCCTATGGCGGCGATTCCGCCGAGATTACGCAAAATTAATGAACATGTTGCTTTTTTTTCCGCAAAGCGTTTTTTTCGCGGAATAAAACGCTGCATGTGCACAAAAATTGCAGAATCCATTTAAATGAATAGGATGCTTAATGCTTGCGTTTTTTTTCGCGTTTTTGCCGCGAGAAAAAACGCGAAAACACGAAAATTCCTGCCGTGTGCACTTAGCCTAAGGTTTCCTGAAGGGTGGGCTTCACATAAGGGAAGAGATCCAGAAAGAAGCAGATTTGGTGACAACTGCACAATTGGTAACGCCTCTTTATAATTTAGAATTCCTATTACATTTTAAGAAATGTTAAGAGAAGCAGCTGAACAAAAGTTTTTAAAGCTTAGAGAATAGTTACCTGGGCAGACATAATTTTTATTTGTCATCACCTTTTACCTTTCAGAACTAAACATTTTCCCGGAGTCAGACTTGCGAGAAACTCGCACGAGTCTGTGAGTCTCTCACATCAACTCCCGGCGCTGCTGCCTGCACTCGGACTGGAGCGTGCAGCTGCATGTATTTCTATGTAGTCCCACGCTCCGGTCCGAGTGCCAGCGGCAGCGTCGGGTGTTGATGCGAGAGACTCACAGACTTGTGTAAGTTTCTCGCATGTCTGACCCCGGCCTTAGAGAGATCTATAATGGTAATAGGTCTATTGCAATTTTTTAAGGAAATCCTGATATCATACCCAGTTATGGACTTAATTCAGGGTCTTCAACTTGATTTTTTATTTTTTTCTTGACAGCTTATCAAGAACTCAAGGACATAAAAAGTTATGTAGGTGACACATTGTAAAAACCATATTAAATCATTATTCTCAGTGCTGTGTGTCTACAGCTCAGAGTTGTGATATTAAAACATTAGCTGCATTCACTGTAAAATGATAATTGGAGTCAAAATAATCTGTACGTTTCTTCAGCTTCATAAAAAGATTACGGATGCCTTATTTTTACGGACAGTCCTGGAGTTTCTGGACGGTTGGCAGCCTTGACTTCATTGAACATTGGAATTAAGCAGTTTAGGCTAAGTTCACACTAGGTACCATATTTTTGCAACGTATTTTTGTCTTATTTTTTTCATACAAACTTTCAGCTGGGTTTTACAGTACCAGCAAAGTCGATGAGACTTCATAAATCTCATGCACACAGCTTGTTCTGTTGTCATCAGGATTTTGTGCTTGGCATGTTTTTTTTGCACAATGGAGCATGTCACTTCTTTAACCATTTTTCAGCCATTGAAATGAATGGGTGGTGAGATGATGCAGGTATCCGGCTTTGCTGCGATTTTTTGTGTGCCAAAACTTGATTTTATAGAGTAGGACTTTTTTTCAACTCTAAACTTTATCAGCATCCACAAGTGACATCTAGCATGCCAAAGCCGCAGCAAAAAACGCACAAAAGAAGGAACAAAAATCTATGACCTTTATCTGTTAATTAACTCCCATTCATTGCAGCTGCGGTAAAGAGGGCATACTTCCCTGCAGTGCTGCCCGAATACAGCCATAAAGCGTATCTCCGTCATGACCGCCACCTCTCCAGTAACCTGATAAGAAGCAAAATAACTACCTACATAATCAGAATAAAAAATCCCGATCTATCACATACGGTGTATCTATCCATCTAGATTCCCTTTTCTCATACAGCCAGCGTTCTTCTGGTGGATCAGTGCCGCATCCCGTGCTTCGTACTTTTCTTCCGCATATTATAATGACGCGGGGTTACTGTGCTCTTTCCTTTGTCATCTAATCAGTAAGGCGGGTGGGGTGTTAACTGCTTTCCATGACTGATTATTTTTTTCTGCACACTTTCCCTAGGAGTCTAGTAAACATCAGCTGCTCCTTGTCACCAGTTAAAACAACACATTGAATTCATGCCCTTGGAAGTTTTGCTTTGATGATTCTGAAGAAGAAGTAATTAATAATAAATTAGGTATTTGTGCAGCTCCCGGCAATGCTTAAACCCTTCTGAGCCGAAGGGGCCGCAGCAACGCTTGCTAATCGTGTGCGAGTCGCCCGTGCGGTGTGGAGAGGGTTAATCAGGGTTCCCTTGCACCCACGTTTGAGTTACAGCTTGAATAATTTCACGCCATTAAATGTCATGTGCCACTGCAGGCTGCCTTCAATAAATCACATCTTATGTGGCATCGTACATCAAGTTGCATCTCCTAATCATGTTTGTGACATGAATCAACAAGAGGTAAATCAGCGTGGATTGTGTGAGAGATGACGCCCCGCGAACGATGGAAATTCTCCCAATTTAAAATGACAAATCATTTCTGGTTGAGGATAAAAAGAGGTAGCTGGAAACGTCATACATATAATAGTGTTACTGTGGGAGCTGCAGAACATCTTACCATGTTGTATTGTAAGCAGTCTAAAAACTCCGGCAATGAGACCACTAGAAAAAATCCATTCCTTGGGCCCCAGTTTTACCTGCACTTTACCATTTTTTTCTACTGGTATAACCAGGCTAAACTTTTTTTTTTCATTTTTACTTTATACATTTCGTGCTACTCACCAAGTGAGGTAATAATTTATTTCCTCCAGTAGGAAGAAAACTTTGTGACTCTAGAACAACTAGTATATTTCCTACCCCTGAAACAGCCTTGAATTATAAATCATGATTGGGGTATTTGGTTCAGCTAATACCTGAGGTCACACAAGGCTCCTCCAAGCCTCAAACTATTCCCAGGGATCATTGATTAAAGAGAATTATGCCTGTTAAAGTAAAGACATGACCATAACGGAGCTGTTATACTGATTAAATTCACCTTTAGCGAAGAAACCCCTATCCTGTATTATGAGAAGTTCAGGAGACTCACTGAGTGAGGTGGATCCTCAAAGTTCTGCATATAATCTTCTACTCAACTGCAGGAGCAGATATCTGCTGATCTGTCATGAGTCAGTCTTGCTGATCTGATACTGATCAGCTATACTAATAATATGGTACCAGTGTGTAACTCTTGGACCACTCTTTTACCCCTTTCCGACATCACGCGTAATAGTACGCCGATGTCGGATTCCCTCTTTTTGATGTGGGCTCCGGCGGGTTTGAACAGCTGACATAAGCCCTGAACAGCCGTGGGTGGAATCACGATCCACCTGCGGCTATTAACCAGTTAAATGCCGCTGTCAAATTCTGACAGTGGCATTTAACATGCGCTTACGGCAATCGCGCCGGAATTCCGTCCATCGGTGACCTGCGTCACGTGATCGCAGGTTACCAGTGGGTTGGCATGACAACCAGATGTCTCTTGGAGATCTCTATGGTTGTCAGTGCTGGATTGCTATGAGCGCCGCCTGGTGGTCGTCGCTGATAGCAAGTCAGTAAATCTGCTACATACAGGCGATCTGATCATCGCCTGTATGTAAGCAGAGCCGATCGGGTTATGGCAGCTTTTAGTCTCCCATGGAGACTATTGAAGCATGCCAAAAGTTAAAAAAAAAAAAAAAAAGTCTTTAAATATTTAAAAAATATAAAAGTTCAAATCACCCACCTTTCGCTCAATTCAAAATAAAACAATGAAAAAAAAAATTGAACATACACATATTTGGTATTGCTGTGTTCAGAATCGCCCAATCTATCAATAAAATAAAGAAAAAAGGATTAATATGATGCCTAACTGGCGTAGTGAGAAAAAATTCCAAACACCAGAATTACGTTTGTTTGGTCACCGTGACATTGCATTAAAATGCAATAACGGGCGATCAAAATATCGTATCGGCACCAAACTGGTATTGTTAAAAACGTCAGCTCGGCGCGCAAAAAATAAGCCCTCACCCAACCTGAGATAATAAAAAATGGAGGTGCTACCGGTATTGGAAAATGGCGCAATTTTTTTTTTTTTTTTTTTTACAAAGTTTGGATTTTTTTTTCACCACTTATATAAAAAATAACCAAGACATCTTTGGTGCCTATGAACTCGTAATGACATGGAGAATCATAATTGCTGGTCAGTTTTAGCATTTAATGAACATAGTAAAAAAGCCAACCAAAAAACAAGTGTGGAATTGCACTTCTTTTTTTGCAATTTCTCCGCACTTGGAATTTTCTTTCCCGTTTTCTGGTACACCACATGGTAAAACCAATGGTGTTGTTCAAAATTACGACTTGTCATGGCCATATTGACTGCAAAATAAAAAAGTTATGGCTCTGGGAAGAAGGGCAGCGAAAAATGAAAACGCAAAAACGGAAATACCTTCTGGAGTTAAGGAGTTAAATATGGTAACTTTAAGGGTGAGTTTCCACGATCAGGAAACGCTGCGTGTTTGGCGCTGTGCGCTGGCGCAGCGCCAAACACGCAGCGTCCAGATGTTACAGCATAGTGGAGGGGATTTCAAGAAATCCCGTCTCCACTATGCGCAAAATTACGCAGGCGGAACACCTGCGTTTACGGACATGCGGCGCGTCTTTTCAGACCGCAGCATGTCCTCGCGTGTTGCGGCGACGGTGCGTCGCCGCAACGGAATTTTACACAGGGCTATGTAGCCCTGCGTTATTTCCGGAGGTGTTCCGGAGGTGTCCTGAACACCTCCGGAAATAGCGCGCGTCAAAAAGGGGGCGGGGCTTAGACGGAGCGGAATTTCCGCTCCGTCATATACGCTATGTTTGCTGATCGTGGAAACATAGCCTAAAGTATACCTACATTTCTAGTTTTCCCTTTAAAAATGACCACATCTGCATTGGGGGCCATCAATAGAGCGTGTGAATTACATGTGAACAGCGTTTAAGGATACTCACACACACATAGCTGGAGCTCATGCTCTTTTCGGTCAATGACTCTCTCCTGATGTTTCCCTACTTGGATCATGAGCGTTCATCTGAATAGGAGAAAGCTGCTGCCAAACTTATCTCTACAGGAAAATAAGGATCGGCGGTTTGATCCCTCATAAACATTGCATGATGTTTACAAACGATACATGATTGGCTGATCATGCCGATATTGGTGACTTCAGACACCTTCTTTCTAATTCTAAGGGAATATAAAGTTACGGTATTTATTTTCTGTTATATTTTTATCATGCCAAGATATAAGATTTTTGTGGCCTCTAATAGGCTTAAAGGACAAATGTAGAAAATCTTCCTTCTAAATCAAAGCTGTTTACCATGTTTTACTATTCTTGTAGAGAAGCATGTGTCACCGAGATTATTGGATACATTATGTTAATATATGCAAACATGCAGATAGTGAAATTGATTCACAAACACATCTTTTGAAGCTTTTTAGCAGAAAAGAGTGAAAAAGAGCTTTGGTTTTATTGTCAATAACCGCGCACAGGTTCTGCAATGTGTTTACTATGTAATATATAGTAATTCTGCATGATGTAAAACTATCACACATTGTGTGGGCTGCTTAAGCAGATCTGAAATCACATTAGAGTGTAATTAAAAGGTTGAATGTTAGTGTGCACCTGCTTCGTGACAAAGGTGTTCACTACAGAAGAGTTCTTACAAGAGGATTTACACTTACAGCCATCAGTTCTGGAATAAATGAGTCCTCAAGTGCAGGGCTGATATGTCAAAGCAAGATTTGGATGGAGTCAGAATCTGTTGAAATGTATCATATCAAGGTTTAAAAACACATTATCCCTTATTAATACTGGATAATTTGTTAACTTTCAATTTATTACTAATATACTTTTATGACATCACTGCGTTGTGCCACCTGCAGCGGGCCACCATTTATTCAGTATTGTGTCCGAGGAGGACACGAAGACTTCTATGAATAAAGAATCCGGATTAGGTGAATATGAACTTTATTGTATTTTATATTATGTGGTTCGTGAGTCGAGGGCTGTTGTGGCTTCATTCCTTGGGCGGTATGGCCTTTTGTAACTGCAGCTATGTACTGTGACCCCACCTACTTGGCAGAATATTTTTGCTTTTTGTGGGATGGGACCCCATTATTTCTGTGTACACCCCAGCTTAGAGGAATTATTCTGAAATGAATTTTCAGGAGGCCATTTTTTTTTTGGGGCACTGTGGGGGGGGCATTGCTGCGTTTAAGGGACACTAAAGGGTCATTGTTGAAGGAAACACCTATGGATTTATTACTGTTCAGAGTAAAATAAAAGTGGGTCTTAATACTTTCTAGAAAGCACAGTGGGGTCATAATTAGTTTCTGTGGGACACCATTATTTTTAGAAGTGTCCTTTCTCTGGCACAGTGTCTGCAGCAATCTTTGGGCTGGAGGGAATAAGCGTAGTAATAATACCATTTTGGAAGTGTTTTGGTCACTGATCCATGCTTCCATACAGGCAGGCTGGGGAGTTTGTGTATCTAAACCTAAAAGATTGTCGCCGTGGCTAATCGGGACATACCTCCAGCCAAATACATAACCAAAAACAAAGAGAAGATGACTAATGAAATAAATACAAGTCCTGAGGAGGATATTACAGCAAAGTGCAAAAAATAATGATGACAATAAAAATGTCAAAAAATGAGAGGTATAATAATAAATCAAATATAATTTTATTAAAGCATAATAATATAACAACTTATGAGACTAATGGACAAAATATTTGTGAGAGAAAAGATGTAAATTGCAGCACCATAAGGAAGAACACACAATTCCCCCTCTGACACGGTGTGTGACGCCTCCTGACGAAGCCGAGTGCGGTGAAACGCGCGTCGGGGCTGTCCATCTTATCCCTCTCTGCCGGCACTGTGCGCCTCCGATCAGCATGTCACAAGGTAATAGTTAGTACACCGGTTCTGACATACCTTTAGGTCTTAGCCTGCCTCATCTTGTCAGCATTATTATATGGTAATGGTTGGTATACCGGTTCTGACATATTTTCAGGTTTTAGCCTGCCTTATACGCCTTTAGGTCTTAGCCTGCCTCATTCTGTTATTACATTGTAAACCCTACCAGGGATATTTATTTATTTATTTGATTGGGGCAAATGCATGACCAGATTCTGGCTGATTACTCTGGCCTGTGCACAGATCCTCTCTTACATAGGGGTTAACATATGACCAGGCTTTGATCGATTATTTAGGTCTGCGCACAGACCGTGTCAGAGGGGGAATTGTGTGTTCTTCCTTATGGTGCTGCAATTTACATCTTTTCTCTCACAAATATTTTGTCCATTAGTCTCATAAGTTGTTATATTATTATGCTTTAATAAAATTATATTTGATTTATTATTATACCTCTCATTTTTTGACATTTTTATTGTCATCATTATTTTTTGCACTTTGCTGTAATATCCTCCTCAGGACTTGTATTTATTTCATTAGTCATCTTCTCTTTGTTTTTGGTTATGTATTTGGGGAGTTTGTGTAGGTTAGGAATAGGTGGGGGACAGTGCTGTGCTTATGAGAAGTCAAGTTTATCTTATAAATGCTGCAGACGAGCTGTAGCTGTAAAAAAAAAAAAAAAAAAAAAAAAAAAAAGTCGTCGGGTCGGTTTGGGGCAGATGGAAAAGTGAAGTGAATGACTCCTCATAAAGAACATCACTTATACATCAATATCTATAACTGTCTCCTCTTATATGGTTATCAGGACTGATATGGGTGGATTATCAATTTTTTTAATGTTTGTGTTTTTTATTTTATTTTATCAGTTTGGTGCAGTTAAGTCATTATGTCGTAGAATGTGTATGTTGTTATTGCTAATATTGATCTTTGTACAGTTTGATTTGTAGAGGTATGGTAATATTATTTATTCACTATCTAATGGTACTGGTCATGATGTTGTGGTATTATTTTGGCTTTGCTTAGTAATATTGGTCTTTGTATAATGTGTTTTAGTAATGTAAGTAATATTTAATCTCGGTGTAGCAGCACCAGTGGTATACAATAATTCTATATATGTGTATATATTCTTTTTCCGTCACCTTTTTTGGTGGTAGCGGGGTTGTATAGTGAGGCACATACTTTGGGACTTGCACCCCTGATATTTTAAAGATAAGCTGTAATGTCCGATAATGCTGTTAACGAGTAGATATAGAGTTAATCTGTAGGTTAATAGCTTTCTGAAGGTGCCTGGCCTCAGTACTGAAAGTGCAGCTCCCGGGAGATGAAGAACTTTGTTTCTCTGTTAGCCACCGGCTGTCAGCAATGCAGGCGTACCCGGAGCAGTCACGGTATTGAGTGGCGACCGTGGGCACGGCCCGGTACTGATTGTCAGCCGGCTCCGCACTGATGCCCCGCAGAGACACCATTCAACAGTGTGTTTAGAGGTCTGTACTATGATGATGACCAGAGATACAGACCTCGCTCATTCTTCCCACTTTACTACGATAAACTTTTAATATTTTAAGGTCCAGAGAGCAATGATGCAAACAAAGGTGGGATTATATCTATTCTCCTAGTCTTGTATCCACCCGATAAAGGCGTGCATGTGATATTCAAAGTGGGCTGTGGTACCTATCAAATGAAAACAACTGGAATATTCCAGCATTACTATATTATTGGGGACCCAATACTTTTGCTTGGATTTACCTTGTAATTTTTCATGTGAAAGATGTCGCGAAAAACTGTGAAATCTGAGCTGAGTTGTTTTTTGTTTTTAGCTTTCCTGACCATTTTTTTTATTAAGTTGTGAACTGATTTTTAAATACAAGAAAATGGAATTTAAGATTTTCCTTTTGAGATAAAAGATGACAAAACTTAGAGCTATTTATGAATATTTATGTAAGAATTTGAGATATAATTGAACTTTATTTTACCTGAAAAATGTAAAAGATTATTATTTGCTTTCCAGTGAATAAGGATAGAAATAAGAAAAAGTTGGAATTAAAGACAGTCTAAAGATTAGGTGGATTCTGGGGTAACAATGGACTTTAATTATGCAGTCTGGTTTCCAGTTTACCCAATAGAATGATATTTTAATTAGCATAAAACCTGTACAGATCACGTATTGCTTTAGCGGAGGGAGAACACATAACCTAGTCCTGAGAGCACTGAGGCCAACAACACATATGATAGAATTATTATGTGGCATATTATTTTTGAGTCATTTTACAAAGGAATAATCAAGTGTCCCCATGAGTGTCCCCCAGTGTAATGGGATAGATACAAAAACATCAAGCCTTTCTATTGTCAGCCGGCGTGCACATGTGCAGATGCCATATTGGATGGTATAATTGCACATCACTGGGACCCTCTTTTTCCAAGACATATGGCATATTAACCCCAGAAATGTTGATTGTCAAATACATGCCACAACATTTTTAATAAGCTTTTTGAGTTTGTTGTAAGGTATTGTTGGTCGACTTAAATATAACTCCTAGTCCAGTAATAGCTGCTTTACTTAAGGAGTTTGTCCTACAAATAAAATCATTTTAATTAATAGATCTTGGACCATTAATAAGTTCCATGATTGCATTTGTTAAAAAAAACAATGTTCCTGTGCTGAGACAATCTTGTAAATGTGCCCTGCTGTGTGCTGTGTAATGGCTGTGTCTGACTTTATCGGGACATGGTCTGAAAACCCCTTTAAAAGGATTGTCCAGCTCTTTTGTTTGACACTTCATTTGGCTGAGTAACAATACCTGAGAAGCCCAATATATATCCATGCTGTGCCTGTTATGTGCACTGTACTGAACTGATCGTGGGGGTGCTAGGTGTTGGTCCCTTACCAATTTAATATTGACGGATTGGTTAATTTGAGTCCTAGACAACCACAACATACTTCAATATTTTCATGGACATAACCATCTTCTTTGTGATGGATGCAAATGATGGATTTCCAGAGTCCCATTCTGAAAATTAGTCGGTATTTAAGTAGTAGTTGAACACCAATTACAAAAATGACTTGTCAATCACTTGTAAAGAACAAGCTACATAGCTTATTTTCTTGTCTATGGAGCTAATAGTTTGTCACGGATTCACCCAGGGCTCTTTTATAAAGGCACCTTCAATGCTCCCCTCTCTGTATGGCTCATATACTGAATTCAGCACAGTATGTACTGATGGAAATGCTGTGCACATAATTCCAAATATAAGGATTAAAGACTAGGAAAGCTGAGCCAATTAATGTTGCTGCTATTTTGCGCATTAAGAATACCGCTTTTTTTCCTTTACCGATTAATCACTGTGTTCTAAGAGCCACAACTTTTCATTTCTTTTTTGTTTTGGCATTATGGGCTTTTTATTTAACAGTGCTATTCTATTCGTATATATAATGTATTAAATAACTAATCAATTTCTTGAGGGAGGAGTTGGTAAGATAGCAATTTGATCTTTAGATTTTAAATTTACGATCTTCAGCTCATACAAAGTGACATGTTAACTTTTATTTTTTGGCTCGTACACTTACTGTAGACCCAAAATTCTTTTTTAATGTTTTACTACTTTTATGCTCCTTTTGCCAACTAATTCTGTCTAGCGACTTGGATGCGAGGTAGAAAAAAATCTGAGCGCAAGAGGGTCTTACCTGAGCAACAATGGGGAGACCAAAGCCAAAGGAACTCACCTGTTTTCACAACTACTAAAAGGCTCAAGGCTTCTGCAGACCCTAAGGTGCAACAGAAATGGAATATTAGGGTTAATTCTGTACTGCCAGTAATCAAGGATGGAAAAAAGCAACTGTGTCCAAGAGTGCAGTATATTTGTCAACGCGTTTCGAAGTTCCATACTTCTTCATCAGGTGGTTTGTGATGATTAAGAAGTTTGGAACTTCAAAACGTGTTGACTAATAAACTGCTTTCTTGATCACTGGTCTTCTTTTCCATACTTAATTACTGGCATCGCAGAATTAACCCTATTATTCCATTACTGTTGTAACCACTTGGATACCACAGTCGATATTGACCTTAGCATTAATGATTGGGATCTTGGATTTATCCAATCCATTTAACTTTTCAGATGCTGCATAGAAAACATGCAGCCGCACTCTCCGGTCCGAGTGCCGGTGGCAGTGCCGGGCATTGATGCGAGAGACTCGCATTGCACTCACTAGTGTGACCCCGGCCTTACAGTGAGTGTGACCGAGCTGCAGTATCCACTGCAGCCTAAAGACAGGAGTGGTGATACTTAAGGAAAACAACCCTACTATAGTCCCTCTTTTAAATTGGAAAGCTTTACAACAGTTAAACTACATTATCATCACCCAGGCTCTGCCACTATGTGAACCCGGATATAGGACGAAATAGTGGAAGGGCATTTAACATGCTCTTACTGTACAGCGCTTTAAACTTATCCATATGTATTAAGTGTCTGATGGAAGACATTAACTGGGTAAAGGCTCTTCACAAACGCGCGGCTGAAGATCTTACCTCTTCTAAACTTGGCAGGCTATTTACTGCATTGTGTGTGGAATACTTGATGAATATATTTTTTATCTGGAAATTATATTGCCATTGAGCTTGTCAGACAGCGTAATAAATAGGAGGATAAACGTGCAGGCAGTGGGATTGCAGTACTTTATCTTTGCAGATTATTGATCCATAAAGACTTAAAATGTATTATTCTAAGATTGTGGCTGCTTTAAAGGACCCCTGGAAAAAAATTAAGGATGTGAGCTGACAGAAGTCATTTTAATGGCAAGGCTATTTGGTTTTAGCTAACTGGAATAGTGAAGAACATAATCCATCATTATAGCGCAGTTCTGCTGGCGTTTTAGTAGTCTATAACGAATGTTGAGCAGACTATCAAGGTCATTGTCTAGCGATGATAGGAGAGATTGTTTTCAGGGTTTAACAGTTCTACAAGTGCTTAGTATAAACAGCGATGACTATTCCCCGGAGCACCGCGGTGCAGCCGAGAGAGCACACATGCTGGAAGAGAGACAGCTTTATGTGCATGGGAGTCAGAGCCGTGCTTTGGATCAGCAGAGCATTTCAGACTTAAAATATTTCTGCTTTTTTATAATGTCAAATGAAGACATGGCCGCAACGTTTCATAAAATAAGGCGAATGTGGAAAATAAGGGTCATCTAAAGCTAGCACATCTATCTTTTACCCAATGACTTATGATGTTACTGAAGAGTCTGCTGCTTTGCAACATTCCTTTTTTTTCTGCCTTCCAAATATATTTCTCTAATTTATTCCTTTTTCACTCTTGGGTGACCGTTTTCTGTCCACCAAATGGTGGTTTTTCATGGGTTTTCTTTTGCTTATCTTTTTTTTTTTTCCTATCGTGTGTATCATTTGTTTTTCATGTACGCTAAAAAATGGAAAGACACCCAAGAGGGGGAGTTACTAAGTATCTCCTTGCAACCAATCTGTGAAAAATTGACAGTATACAGTATTCTTCAGTCATTTTGACATACCCCTCCACTTAAATAGATGAGTTTGGCTCACAAATTGAAACAAGAGTAGGACATATGTTTTCATATGGTCCATTAGTGAATAGCCCCATGGAGTATTACGGGTTATTGTCCTGTTTTTTAGAAAGCACAAAGTATATTGGTAATGACTGCTGTGTCTGGATAAGGCCTTCATTTGTGTTAATCGTATTTTGCAGGGTTTAGCCACGGTTAACCTCTTTCTACCCCTGATCAAAGTCTAAATACCCCTGAAAGTGATTTGAGTGCCATTTGGAGGTTCACTCTGAATAAAAAGAAAGGGGCTATCCTTCCCCCCCCTTCTGTTTTTGTGTTTTACCATCCTTCTTCCCAGAACCATAACTTTTTTTTTATTTTTCCATCAATATGGCCATGCGGCTCTGCGGTCGGCGCTCATAGCAGTTTGGCGATGACAACCAGAGGGCTTTCTTGCAGACCCCGGGTTGTCATGCCAACCTATCGGCGACCCGCATTTATTTGACACGAGGTGGGCAGGGCTTATGACACGCTTCTGATGTGTGCATGTTAAATGTCGCTGTCGGAACTTGTAAATCGCGATCCACCTGCGGCTGTTAGTGGCACATGTGACTCAAAGGTATCCAGAATGTGGGATGGATCCCCCCCGAAACTTATACAACCATGATCCAACTAAATCAAGGCTGACTGTGAACTCCTGATGAAGGGTGTTTCACCAGAAATATTTAGTAATACTGTACTTACCATGATGTAACCAATGAATGTGAACCACTGTAAATAAATCCTATCTGAAGCATCTCCACATGCCTTCAGGTGTTCAGTTCCTTCATTATGTCTACTAGGGGGGTTAAAGGTATTGTCTGGTTTACAAAACATATTTTTTAATACTTTAGTAGGGAATTTGGTGACCTCTTTATCTTTAACCTCTTACACTGTTCTGCGCTACTCTGAAAACCCATTGATTTAAACCAAGTCTGAATAATGCATAATTTGTCTGGTGGTGGTGCCGCATGGGAATTTGAAAATTTAATTCAAGACTGACCAACAGATTACAGCTGATCCATGAAGGTCCCTGCAGGGAGACCTATCATCTTACAAAGGATCCTTCTAAAAACTAGGCATTGTCAAAAGATGGGATGGGAAACCTCAGATCCACTCACCGTTTATGGCCCTTGATGTATTTTGATGGCCGCCGGCCCAGTAATTTCTTGTTGCTCTGTGAGCATGCGCATGCAGTGTTCATTACTGAATACTGAGGCGTGTGCAATGAAAGATTACGTCCTAACACCAGTGCCAGCATCCATTTGTACGACCCCAGAAGGATGGTATAAATATTTAAATTGCCTTTGCCAGATAGAAGAATCCCCACCCCTGGTCTAAAGTGAAAAATCTGAGTGACGGGAGGTTCATACTCTGGTCATCGCCAGCAGAGTTATGACAGTCACAGTGGATGTGTAGTGGATTATACCAAAGTGAGTGTATATTGATTCCTTCTTGTTCGGCCACGCAGCTTTTGCACAACAGCGTGACGATCGCCATGTGTGACTCTGCCCTAAAAGTTTCATGGCTCTCAACTTCACTACTACCTGATGCACGAGTACTAGTTGTATTTTTAATTTTTACTGTGCTGATTTGCTATGCCTCATATGCTGGCTGAAATGTTGCTTTTGCTTTTCTTTGACACATTTACTTAGACCATGATCGGGGACCAGTGGAATAGGGGCTAGAAAAGTGCGGCCTCTGTGTAATTGTGCCTTGGTGCTTTTCTTTTTCTCAGTGAGCAAATATAGAGTGCGGGCAGAATTTACTTTTGCCAAGAAAGTCACAATCCGTATGTGTAATCTATAGTACATATTATCCTCCTGGGCACAAGCACTGCCCATCACTCAGGAAATGTGCACAACTGGATTATGGGCCTGAATGCTCATCAGATCTTATGCCATTCTGCATCTAATAGTATGGGCACACAACATCTTTCACTCGGGCAAACCTGCACTGAATTTTTCAAAAGAAAGACGCCTGAGGAAATTCTAGCATTCTTTTTCCTTGAGCATTTTTTTAGCACTTTTGTCGTTTTTTTTTATTATTTTTACCAACATAACTTTTTTTAATTTTTTTTTCATTAACTCCATTCAACAGTGAAGAAACGGTGTTTTTTCAAGCAGAAATACTGGCAAAATACTTAAACAGATGCCTGGGCATCTTTTGAGCTTTCTATTGACTTGTAAAGTCTTCAGAGCGTCTTCAGAGCAGAAAATGCTTGATAGATTTGTCAGACCAATTCTTTTCACCGCTTGGCGTCTTTGAAAAGCTCAAAAGAAAGAAGCTCAAAAGACTGAACATATGAACAGCAAGTTGCTTTTACATAGAAATTTTTATGTCAATTATTTTGAACATTTAATTCGTGTTACGCGCACATGGTTCATGGACCCACTGTGCCAGATGTCCGGGCTTGCCTAGGAGGGGCAGAACTAAGTGGCTACCTGGTGTTCACTGGAGTTCCTGATATGGGAGCTAGGCTTGAGCTGCAAGTAGCTGCCAGATACCACTCCTAGGCACTCCCCAGTACTGTTGCTGCTGACCCCAGTGGTCATGTACGCGGACACAGATATAGACTCAGTCTCTTTTCAGACTAACAGGTTCTGGAGCCTCCGGCAGAGTGGTTACGGACACGGACCCTGGCTTCATTCAGACTACTAGGTTCAGGATCCTCTGCAGAACTGTTACTAACACATAGCCAAAGACAAGGCTGAATCGGAGACTGATTCTAGTAGTCAGGATACATGGAATGCTCAGACATACATTTAGGCACACAGATCTTGGATACTGGTTCTGCACAAGAACCATGGACTGCGAGTTCAGGACTGGCAGCACAAGGACCAGGGGACCTTACAACTCACTAGGAGGCTGCACACTATCTAATGATACTTTTGGTTGCTTAGCCCATCCCTATTTGGGAGGATGCCTTTTAACCAAGATGCTTCCCAGCTATTGGCTGGCAGCCATCTTGCAGGTATACACTTATACTAAATGCCTCCCAGCCATTGGCTGTGGTGCATTTTACTATGTGCTCACGCAACCCCTTTATGAGCTGGAGAGTACGCATGAGCACTGTGTGTGCTGCTGGGACTCGGAAGCAGGAAGCACAACGTGGACCACGCCACGTGGCTGAGGCGGTGAGCATGCCGGCGCCCCTGCTTGGAGGAGGAAGTGGGACCATGCAGGGGGGCTATCAATAGCGTTACAACTCTTGCTTTTTCGGAATAGAATCCACCTGAAAAAGACGTTGTGTACTTATGTTAAATCTGTTTTTATTAAAGGGCAACTTTTACATAATAAAAATATGAGATAGCA
Organism: Oophaga pumilio; assembly: GCA_009801035.1. Taxonomy (NCBI): domain Eukaryota; kingdom Metazoa; phylum Chordata; class Amphibia; order Anura; family Dendrobatidae; genus Oophaga; species Oophaga pumilio. Next base: position 165,702 of record VIAB01001659.1, on the reverse strand, counting down.
ATGAAAACTTATTGCATAAGCATAAACAAAATGGCTGCGCAGGACCATCATAAAATGAAGAAGCAGTCGTTTAAGAAATGACAAAATAGCCAATGGTAATATTTCTTGCAGTGAAAGTATAAATCATATGAAAAACATTCACTGAATTCCGTATGCTTCTATAAAGACAATAATAAAAAAAAAAGTGGGGAATGAGGGAGTACTAAGGAACAAAGGTAGAGAATGGAGGGGTGAGGGAGGCAAGATGCAGAGGCAAGGAGGGAACAGGGAGTATATCACAGTATATTTTCAAAAAAATAACCCAGGCCCGGCCAAGAGTAGAGACTGTGCCTAATGAAATATCTTATGAAAATCTGATGAGTTGTGAAACAAAATGTAAGCGCTCCAGAGTTTCCTAAAATGATCTAAATGCCCAGAGTTTTCAGTTAACCATCCTTCCATTTGACAAATATGAAACCATTGCAGAGTACGGTTCAGCCATGCAGGATACTTGGGGCAGCCGCCAGTGTCGTGGGATTACAGAGCGAGCCGCCGTTAAGCAAAATCTGTGAATATATTTTGTTTGGTAGCTTATTGAATCTGGTAAGATGAAAGAAAATCTATTTGAGAACTGTTTACTGCCCTACCTCCTGATTAGCTGGTATGCCGAAAATACCTTCTACCAAAATCTTACTGCATTCCCACTAAATGTGGAGCATAGTGCCTTTTTCTTGTTCACAATGCCTGCAACATGTCTGGGACGGAACGGAAAATAGCATGTAACTTTGATAGTACCACTACCTATCTCGTGAGAATTTTGTAATTTTTTTTCTGATCGCTGCATGCGACTGATTTGGTTGTTTATTATATCACTCACAAACTTTATCCCAATCTGAGGAAATTATCGCACCCAGTTCCCGTTCCCATGCCTTTTTAAAATCCAGCTTCCCTAGATTACATTCTCCAATCAGTATTAGAGCAGAGAGATTGCATAACAAGGCAAGGAATCCTGAAAAAAACAAATTTTCAGAGTAGGAGTGGATTGAAATAAGCAATCCATTCTCTGATAGGCTATAAATGATTGAAATTGGAAATATTCAAGCCATAAAAGTTTCTTGGACACAAACCAAGCCTGTAGAGAGTTAAATGAGGGTAACTTTCAGCCATTGAGAACATGATGTAGACTGGTGCCTTCCACAGCTCTCCCGCCGAGAAAAGTGTTTCCCTAGTTACGTCTGCCTAGGGACCCACCGAGTGAAAGTCCACTGGAGAGAGCCAGGGAAGATGTTTCAAGGGGATATCTAAACCTTCTTGTTTAGTCAAAGTGTCGAAATGCTAATCCAAGAGGTGTACCAAGATGGAAGCTTGGAAATAGGCTTTGAAATCAGTGAGGCCTCCTCTACCTACAGATTTAGGGCAGACTAGTGTTTGTATGCATACTCTAGGCCTTGATCTACCTCACACACACCTAACCAAGGCAGGACAAAGTTTATAGATAAAAATTAAAGGAGGAGAAATAGGAGGAGTTTGGAAAATATAAAGGAAGCAAGGCCAAATATCTATTTTTAACCAGGATAATTTAAATGTGCTATAAAGCATGAGGATACAATGAAAGTGTTTGGTAATTAAGAGAAAAAAGTTTAGAGAAATCGGAAGAAGCAAGCACTTCCAAATATTTTATTGCACCTGATTGCAATAAACTCCTTCATTAGGGAGGGGAGAGAAATTCAGAGTTGACAAATACGGTGGGGGAAATAATTATTAATCCCGTGCTGTTTTTGTAAGTTTGTTCACTGACGTAGACATGAACAGTCTATAATTTTAAGGGTAGGTTAATTTTAACAATGAGAGATACAATATCAAAAATAAAATCCAGAAAATCACATTGTTTAAAATATATACATTTATTTGCATTTTGCAGTGAGTTCTGGCTCCCACAGACTGGTTAGACCCTCCTAATCAACTCGTTGCCTGCATTAAAGACAGCTGTCTTGCATTGTGACCTTTATAAAAGACTCTTGTCCACAGACTCAATGAGTCAGACTCTAACCTCTACAACATGGGAAAGACTAAAGAGCTTTCTAGGGATGTCAGGGACAAGATCATAGACCTAAACAAAGTTAGAATGGGCTACAAAACCATACATAAGTCGCTGGGTGAGAAGAAAACAACTTTTGGTGGGTCTTCCAGCAAGACAAAGACCCAAAACATACAGTCCAGGTAACAAAGGAGTGGCTCAAAAAGAAGCACATTAAAGTCATGGACTGGCCTAGTCAGTCTCCAGACCTTAATTCCATAGAAAACTTATGGAGGAAATTGAAGCTCCGAGTTGACAAGCGACAGCCTCAAAATCTTAATGATTTAGAGATGATCTGCAAAGAGGAGTGGGCCAAAATTCCTCCTGATATGTGCGCAAACCTCATCGACTCAAAATAATCGTCTGACTGCTGTGCTTGCCAACAAGGGTTTTGCCACCAAGTATTAAATCTTGTTTGCCAGGGGGATCAAATACTTTTTGTTTGCATTTGGCAGTGAAAATTTTTATATAATTTATGCAATGTGATTTTCTGGATTTTATTTTTGTATTCTATCTCAATGTACCTACCCTTATTTCCCCCACTGTATGTACTAGGAGATTATCTGTGTATAGTGCCATTTTATAGTTAACTGAATCCATTTTAATATTGTGTGCTTTGACATTATTTCTGATAACGTTTGCTGAGTGTTCCATTACTATGACATATAATAGGGGGGAAAGCGGGCATCCCTGTCGAATTCCGTTTTGGATCACGAAGGGAGAGGATAATGATTCATTTACTCTAACACGTGCAGTGTGACCAGTATAGAGTGAGAAAATAATCTGGCAGAATCGTGGACCAATGACTATTTGACGTAGAGCTTCTTTCAAGACCCCCCCCCAGTGAACTCTGTTGAAAGCCTTTTCTGCACCAACAGAAAAAAGGCAAAGGCCAAGTTGCATAGCTTTAGAGTTGGCTTTAGAGATGGTCAGCTATGTCTTTATGCTATTATAATAATAATTATCTCTCGGCCTTGAACAAATCCCTCTCGATCCGTGTTGGTAAGGGAAAGTAATAAAGGAGCCAATCTGTCTGCCTAGATATTATAGAACAGTTTAATATTGACAGTCAGTAATGAGATGGGTCTATAGTTAGCTGTGATCAAAAGATCTTTTCCAGGTTTAGGGACTACGCTAATGTGTACTTCTAGTGATTTAGGAACAAAGAAGGGGCATTTGTCCAAAGAATTAAAGGTTTTGGCCATTACTGGGGCTATATGGGTTGTAAAGTATTTATAAAATGCTGGGGTATACCTGTCAGGTCCAGGGCATTTACTAGGGGTTTTAGATTGAATGGCAGTATTAGTTTCTAATTCTGAAATGTCATTTTCTAATGCATCAGAGACATGACGGTCCAAGGATGGAAGAGAGGACTCTTGAATATATTTCCCGATTCAATTGGTAAGGTCCCAAGGGAGGAGGTCTGAATATTGACCTTTGATATTGTACAACTTCTCAAAATATGAGCGAAAGGTATCTGTAATTTTGCTGGGTTTATGAGAGTCCTGAAAAAAAAAGAAAAGAAAAGCTCTTGAATTGTTCCACAAATCCGAGATATTTCTGATCTAATAAGGCTCTAAGTTCACTGTTTTTTTAGGTAGGTCTGAGAGAGTAGTTAAAGTGTTTGTTCATGTGAAATCTTAAGGGCATGGATCTGATGAACCTCGAGTCTTGTGCCATGCTTGATTAGAATCTCACTCATGCATTTTAGGGTTTCCCATTGTAAGGGAGGTGAGGTTTGGTCTGAAGTGTGGATTGGAATAAGAGTCAATACATTGTTTCAGTTCTGACATATACTGTCTTTGAGTCGGCTGTCATTCAATCTCCATGCCCACGAGCGTTGAGAAAACGATCGAAAGGCTAGGGAGAGAAAGACAGGGTCGAAGTCTGACCATAGAATGTCTCCTATTGTAGTTGATGGTTGCTATGAGAGAGTATGATGCTCAAAAGGATGAAGTCTATGCAGCTGTAGACTTTGTGGGCGGGAGAGAAGCAAGTGTAGTCTTAGTATAGTGTAGTAACTGTATTGTATCAGTTTCTCTCAGTTTAAGAAAGATTAATTTCAATAAGAGAGTGTTCACAGGATCCGGAGTTGCTGCGTGTTTGACACCACGTACTTATGCAGCCTCAGACCCGCAACAGCCAGATGTTACAGCATAGTGAATGGAATGTCAAGAAATCCCATGTCCACGATGCGGCTCACCTGCGGAGAAGGATATGCGGCGCATCTTTCCAGACCTCAGCATGTCAATTTCTCTTGCAAAGACACTAGTCTCCGCAAGAGAAATTTCACCCATCGAATATTGGACTCCGTGAACCCTCACGGTTCAGTGAACACGTACGAATTCACCTGCGTTCAGCAGACCGCAGCACTTTGGACACAGCGAACATGTGCTGCGTCCAATTAATTGCTACTTCCTGATTGTGTTCATTTGGCATAAGGGAGTTAAAGGGAACCTGTCACCTCGTTTTTCAGCTATAAGCTGCGGCCACTGCCTTTTGGGGCTTATATACAGCATTCTAGAATCTGATCTAACGTGAAAGATAAGAAAAACAAGTTTTATTATATTCACCTGGGGGCGGTCTGGTCCGATAGGTGTCGCAGGTCCGGGTCCGGCGCCTCCCATCTTCATACGATGTCATCATCCTTTTTGCTTTGCGGCTCCTGCGCAGGCGTACTGATCTGCCCTGTTGAGGGCAGAGCAAAGTACTGCAGTGTGCAGGTGCCGGGAAAGGTCAGAGAGGCCCATCGCCTGCACACTGCTCTCCCCTTCCGATAATTTCAGGGATCAAAGAGCCCTCTTTATCACAGAATAAGAAAATTAAGAGAAGGAAATAGGGGAAGAAAAGGGAGAAGAGATAAATTCTACTCCTGCGCAGCAGAGTGTTGATCCCCCTGTAAGGAGACAGACATTCCATAGAGCACTCACCCCCACCCCCAGACCAAGAACTGTTTCCTAGCCATTACTTAGAAAACAAGAAAGCATATTAGCATATTATGTATATAAATGTACTACCAAAATATTGCCAACATATACAACAGTGAAATACGAATCTCGAGTATCGGAGGAAATAAAAGCAAGCATTCTTATGTGAATTAGTCAGTTCTTCAGACTGATAAACGAAATCAAGAGAAGTACAGGAGAAAGAGGTCAATCTGGAGGAGGAACAGGATCTCTATTGCCACGACTACTGATTTCTCTTCTGGCTTTACGCCATGGTTCCCTCCTTATCTGGATTTTTGTCCATCCTGGGAACTTCAGGTAAATTCTGTCAAACCATACATGAGATTATTATTATTATTAATTTTTATAGCGCCATTTATTCCATGGCGCTTTACATGTGAGAGGGGGCGAATATAGACAAGTACAATAAATATGAGCAATACAGGACGCACATAAGTACAGAAGGAGAGAGGACCCTGCCCGCGAAGGCTCACATTGGGAGGAATCCCTAGACCTGAAATGAAAGCAGGGATATCACTGGGGGATCGAAGAACAAGAATGGAGCCGGATTTACGTACTTGAAAGTGAAAAGGGAACCCCAAAGAATATAGAATGTTCTGTTCTCTTAAGACCTCTAGCAGTGGTTTCAGAGCCTTCCATTTCTGCAGAATGTGATGTGAAAGGCCCTGCATAAGTTGATCAGGTGTATCCTGATATAGAATAGAGTCCCATCTTTCATGCTTTTATTAATATGTTCTCTTTCAGCTCATATATATGAACCCTGCATTTGACATCACGTGGTTTTGTGGCGTCAGTACGCCTGGGATCTAAGATTCTGTGTGGCCCTGTCCAACTCAAATGCAGTATCAGGAGGGAGACTTCAGATTGAGTTAAACAAATCACGTAGGACCTCATAAAGATCATGTTCTACAGTTTCAGGAAGCCCCTAATCCTTATATTCGGTCTTCCCCTGTTTTCAATATCATACATAAGATCTGTCAGATATTCCTTCCGAGTGAGAAGAAATAGCTTGTAAAAGCACATTCACTTGTTAAGTAACCAGCACCATTTATAATTCTTAATAACCAAAAAACCAGACTCATTGTATAATGCTCAAAGTGTAATACACCTTGTAGCATAAGAAAACTCAACTGTAAATTGCATATGAATACCAGAGAACCACAGGAGTTTAGAAAAATATATAAATTACTTTATTCAAATAAACAAAGTTAAAACCATCACACATAAAAAAGAGACATGTTCAAAACGACACTGAAAGAACCACCAGGCTCACAATAGGTGCCATATAGATATCAATATAATGTTAACATTTAACAAAAAACCACAATACAATGATGCCTTAAGAGCTAGCTAAAGTATAAGTCTCCCAACCCATGTGTGGGGTTATGTAACCTGTTCCCAGGAGACCGCAACCATAATATGTACATGTATCCTTATATGGCCCTCCGTTATATAGCCTACCAATAAGTGCTGGATATAACACCGCAGGTGGAAAAATGTTCTCACCTAAGTGCCCGGAGGCTCTTCCACAAACCCCAACGCACGTTTCGCTCTTTGTAAATACCGCTTTCTCATCACCATTTATAATTCTGTAGATATTGTCCTCTGCTTTATAGTAAGACTCCAATCTGGAAATAAAATTTTCCATGTCCTCATTAGAAAGTTGGAATGGCTCTTATATGTTATCTAAGATCTCCTCATACTCTTTCATGTTGTGAAAGTGTTTCATGTGGATCTCCTTCCATATACCCAGTAGAAGGGCACAGAACTGCAGAGGAGCTGTGGATGGGACAAATTCCGTACATATCTTGGACAGAGAGGAAGTGACAGACACCTGAGCCGAGAGAGCAGGGTGCTGAGGGCTATCAGTCCTCCTGTCACCATCTTGAGAGAGTGCAAGTTATCTTGTGCGTTGAGTTATGTCCTTGTGGAAACAAGGACCCCAGCATCTGAGTCCACCATTGAGGGCAACATCCTTTCAGCAGACAAGGAGTGAGGCGATGAGTCCCTGAAGATGCTGAATCCCCAGAGATGCTCACTTTATCGGACGCTGGAAAGCGGGAACGCTGAGGCGGGAGAACCGACACCATGCTCCTGAGAAAACGAGTAATGTTTGTTGGAGAGGCTGAAGAGAGGTACTGTAAGTATTAGCTGGTAGATTGTTCTTCCTCTTCGCCAACATTAGCAGTAGTTTGAGAGGCAAATTCAACTCGTGCTTACACCTCAACTCTGCATTCACAGTCTGTAGAGAGAAATTGACAAAGATTAATGACCACAACTTTAGATTATACCTATTAAACTAAAAAGAGCTAATCTTCTGTCCTTGGCAGAAATTTGAATGTGAGCCATGGGTTTCTACAGCATATTCTTGGAAAAAAAGTTACATTTACCTGTGGCTATTCCTGAACATGTGAGCAGCGATCTCCTCAGATTATTATTAATACAACGCAGAGAGTAATTTTCTGTATTTCTATTTTTGTGATTTTTTTTTTTTCCCATTTTGGCATAGTATTTGGAATATAGTCAGTAGCCTATGGCGACTGGGAGAGGAGTATGAAATGAAGTAGAAATGTTCTCCACACTTTGGAAATATGTGATGCAGAATGTGCAGATTTTGATTGAGTCGATTTCATGATAGGCCTACAATTTTCAAAGCTGAATATTTTGAGGCTTAGCATCAAAATCCTTGTAAAGTAATTGAAATGGCTATGTGCGTATTACATCGTTCCAATCGCCTGTCTGATAGATGATTCCTTGTGCCCAAGGACGGTGATGGAAGAATTACATGCAGAAATAGTTGGGTGAAAGGCAGCTATCTCCTTAGCTAAGGTGAGCAATGTTTTTACCACTGAAGCCTCTTTCAATAAAATTGAATGTTTTTTTTTCCCCCAGATTGGCAGGCTATGATTTTCAGATAAATGGACCTTGAAAGAGAAAACAATTCAAAGCACTCTCTTCCTTTCAGAAAGATATCATTTCCTGACTTGTGTACAATCTTACAACCTTAAAATGGAATAATAAATTTTGTGATTGGGATGTATTGTGGATAAATTAGCATGTAGAGAGGTAGAAAGGAACATTCAGGGAGAAATCGGTGTGCGGAACTAAAATGAACGTGGCAGAAGGGGACCTAAAAGCGTCCTACAGTATTCTGCTGGAGATTTACCTTTGAATTAAAACTTAAGTATTACACTAGTAATTGGACTGTATGCTAGAAGATGGCTTCACTCCTGTTCTATAGTGAGCAGAAAGCAATAGGCGACGCATAACTTAAACTGCTGTAGGAGATAATATTGATCGCTGAGGAGGCAGTTTGCCGACTACTTCATTATTAGCTGAATTGACTTTTTTGTGTTTATTGTAGTTATTGGCAGCAATCGATTGTGCTGTACTGTAAAGTAGAAATTATAGTTACTCGGAGGCTTTACAAACCTTTAATAGCGGATGTGACCGTTACATGTTATATAACGTCCTGTGATTTGTACATCCCTGGGATGAAGTTAGAGGATTAATGCACTTGGTTTCACCACTACCATATTATTCAAAGGGGATCCATATCCTTCATGGTGGGTCGGCTGCTTTCCTATGACACTTACTGATTACATAGCATATGCTAAATACTTGTAAAATGAATGATTCTAGTTACAAGGGATACTTAATAAACCATATTTTGCAGTACTTTTCTTTGGATTCGTTCACATGTCCGTTTATCAAGTTCGAGTGCGATCAGTTAATTATTTTCACGGATGGCACTCGTAATTGTGATATTCTATGGGACTTTTCACATGTCCTTGGTTTTTCATTGACCATGGGGTCCATGCAAAATTGCAGAGACATAACCGATATTGATCCAACTGTCAGATCAAACTCTGCAACTAAAGTTTATAGGTACTTGAAGAGATTAGACAGCACTCATGTGCCATCCATATGCTGTCTGTTTTACTCTGATAGGAGAAAATAGAGAAACTTTTTTTTTCTCATCAGTAGAGAAAAATTAATGAAACTCTGACCAAACGTTGATGGAAATCGCTGATGAAACATCAAAAAGCATCTAGCCCTTTTCTAAATGTCTTAAAGTACCTGCCATTACCAGGGCTGCCACTAGGAATTTCGGGGCCCCATACTGGCAAAATTTATGGGGCCCCACTTGAGACTCCGCATAGGCTCTGTCCCCAGTTCCGCCTCCACCCTAGCTTCTCCACCACCACACGAACCATCCAAAATCCCTCCGCCTTTTCTTGGAAA
>VIAB01001659.1:137024-154837 GCA_009801035.1 Oophaga pumilio | reverse complement strand
AATATAAAGCAGCGAAGCGCTGCGCCTGCTGCCGGACTGTGCTGACAGCGTGCTCCGGCGGCGGGCGGGCCCCCCTAAAGCATCGGGCCCCATACATTAGTAAGGGCTGTAATACCCTGATGGCAGACCTGACCATTACTACTACTACCTCATGCCACAGTGTTAATACTTTAACTGTAGAGAACCCTTTTTATTTAGCTGCCAGAATTGCCTTTCCATTACACACTATTTCTTTGTAAGATTTTTAAATGTTTAAAGTTTGCACGAAGAACGGTCAGCTTTATGCCCCTTGAATAACATTAAGGGCACCTTTCCCTCTTCATGAATAGTAGTAGTATAAATGGTGAGTAGTTGGCCGTATTCAGTGGGTTCAGACAAAAAAAACGTGCCATGCACCAACAACAGATGCTCCCACCAACCAGTTTCTTTTGGCAATTTAAAACTGTAATATTTTTTCCTATGCTGTTCACCTATTAGGGACCCATCTTAACAACTTCTCTCCTGCCCACGTGACGGGTGGTAACTTGTTTATTGTTGGGAGGCCAGCCGCTGTGATCTCCACCAAACTAGAGCAGTGTTCCCCAACTCTGGTCCTCAAGAGCCCCCAACAGATCATGTTTTCATGAGTTTCTTATTATTTTACAGGTGAGGGCATTCTTGCCTGTCCACGTGATGCAGTCATCACTTGTGCAATATTTAGGAAATCCTGAAAACCTGTTGGTGGCTCTTGGGGACAGGAGTTAAGGAACACTGCTCTAGATAATATGGCTCTAGGGTTACAGTCCCACTGGATCAATTATCTAGTATACACTCCAGGTCCACCTTCACCAGAGCGAGGTAAATCCCAGTAATCAGCTACTTATTGCCTATCCTTACCACCTGCAACAACTCGGATGCCTGAATAAAGGTTCCTGCATTTGGTCCCAGGACTAAGCACATTGCTTATTTAGAGCTCACTTTGTGTTCATTTCAGGTCCTGGTCTCTTTAATGGCAGAGATATATTTAGAGCAATATGCCATTAATTTAAGAACTAACACGATATAATAGAAAAATGATGCAGAACAAAAATATATAATAAAACATTATATAATTTTGTTATTAGCATACTCAGTAAAAATCCCCAAAATTAATGCATAGGCATAGATATCATAAGCATTAGTTAAGAAGGTGGCTACCAGAACTCACAAACCAAAGTATTAAAGAGGGATTAACCCATTCAGATGAAATAGATAAGTGATCTTAGTCTCCAACCCAAGACCTTCTCTGAGAGCACCTGCATCTATTGGGTACCAGAATCTTTTATTACGACTACATGTGACTACTGACAACTTAGGTGAGATCCTCCTATTTGATCGCTCTGCTTCCTCCCGAATCGTACAATTTTCTCTATCGCTTCATTGAGGGACACAGGAAACCATGGGTGTACGCTATGCTGCCACTAGGAGGCTGACACTATGTAAAAAAAAAATTAGCTCCTCCTCCTCAGTGTACACCCCACCGACAAGAAGTAGGATATTCAGTTTAGCTTAGTGTCAGTAGGAGGTGGACACGGGTCTTTCATTAGACACCTATCTACCTCAATATGTGTCGTTTCTTTTCAGGTTTCCTGAGGGATACAGTGTGAATAGTCACTACTGTACTCCCACGCAGAGACTGAGTACGGCATGTACTGCCACCCCGTATCCTCATACGTCTAGTCGGCAGGACCCCAGCCCCTAACACAGAAGCGTGTTTAGGTGATCGGATCATCGAGCCTGCCTCTCCCACCCACTCGCCCACCAGAGCCTGTCGGTTGGATGAGACTCGGACTAACGCATTGGATGTTCGGCTTTCCTGGAGGAGGTACTTTTCCTTTTTCTACCCAGGTGCCGACAGAAGACCCGAGGAAAGAAGATAAGAAGATTAGAACGGAAGATTAAAAACCTTTATATAGCGGCATTGTGGGCTGATATTTTCTAAATGTCATTAAGGGTCTTTTGTGGCTCTGGAGGCACCCTGTTTTTGGTAAGGGGCATGAGGGGTCCTTCCCCTTTAATTTCGCTACATTTTTGGGGGCTCCTAGATACCTTTTGCGCTGTTTCAGGGCTCTCCGCGCCGCTCCCCCACGCTCAGGCGGCCTCCAGATGCAATTTAGGTCCCGTCTTCCCTTGGGCCTACTTGCAGGGTTAGGCTCCTCTCAGCCCTTCGGGCGTGCTTTTTTCCCGCCCATCTATTCCTCTTCCTGCATCTGGGTGGTTAGCTCCGCCCCCTACTCCCGGCCTCAGGGATCTTCATCTTGCTCCCCTCTGACCCGGTGGTTAGCTCCGTCCCCCTTTTCCAGCTTATGATCGCGGAATCTTGTTACAAGTGCGCTCCTTCGCACGCCGGTTTCCTTCATCCTCCTTGTTGTTGCCCTCTGGATCCGGAAGTCGTTTTCTGGCAGAAGGACCTGCTTACTCTCTGCTCAGCAGGTCCCTGGCATGCTTCCTACGGTCGCCATCTGCCGGCTCCTGGACCAGGAAGGTGGCGCTTGCTCCAGGTAACAGCCGGGGTGCAGAGGATAAACCAGGCACAGCAAAAATTGAGCTTAGAGGGGCCACACTATCCGCAGGGTCAGTGATGGGTGAGAGAATCCATCATTCGTAATGATGCTGATGAAAAAGGCGCTCCAGTCGTATGCACTCGCTGGTGCAGTAGTCTCCTAGAGCCGCGCAGTCACTGGTGCAATAGTCTCCTAGAGTCGCGCAGTCACTGGTGCAATAGTCTCCTAGAGCCGTGCAGTCACTGGTCCAATAGCCTGCTAGAGCCGTGCAGTCACTAGTGCAATAGTGCTCTAGAGCCGTGCAGTCGCTGGTGTAATAGTAATGTAGAGCCGTGCAGTCACTGGTGTAATAGTATTCTAGAGCCGTGCAGTCACTGGTGTAATACTAATCGAGAGCCGTGCATTCACTGGTGTAATAAATGCCTCACTAGTGTAATAAATGCTCTAGAACCGTGCAGTCACTGGTGTAATAGTAATCCAGAGCCATACAGTCGCTGGTGTAATAGACGCCCCACGCTGTTGTCTTCTGTGCCACTGCCCGCTCTAGTCCTTCCCAGAGAGATGGGCCATTATAAAACCTGCCATATGGCGTTTGCCTGGTACAAGGTTCCTCTTGCACATTTTCCCTCGGAGATTTCCGCTTCAGTCATACTGATGTTGTGATTTCTGCCATTGCAGACCTTGATTTTCATTAGAGCAAGGCTCGGTCATTGCTCTTCACATAAAGATGCTAGAGCCCATGCATATCAAATGCTTCCATATCTCCTGCTCACAGGCACTTGCCCTGCATCTTCCTGCAGCCCCCCTCCGGATGCTGGCATTACACTGCTCTAAGCAGAGAGGGGAGCTGATCCTACCCCTTCACGACTGCAGTGTTTGGACCTGACTTCCAGCTGAATAGAAGTCCGTGTTACCCAGCAATGTCTGCTGTGGCTAAGTGGATAAAGAAGCTGACCACAAGTCGCAGGCCCACGGGTTTGAACCCAGGCGCACATCAGAGAGTAGAGTTTAGTCTCCCTCTGATTCCAAGTCTACTATTCTACCGTCAGGAGAAATGACAGGTCAGAATATACTTCAGGACAGACTTTGTTGTGCGGCTTCCTACATGTGAAGCAGTTATTCTGCCTAATGCCATCAGGTATCCAGGCCTAGACCGCAACATGTTTACTCAATACATGGCGTCTTTCCTGTGGCTCAAATGTACCCAAGGTCGATTGGCTACATGGGTCCTGCTCTTCTGTCCCATTATCAGGTGAGTCAGAAGCGCCCTCTATTACGCTCCTCAGGGTCTTTTGCAGCATCTGCCTAAGCTCCTGTCTAATCAACATTCAGTGAGAGGTGTCCGGTATTTTTCACTTCTGGTGGGCTGCAGCAGCTGTTACAGGCCGCTTTCAGGTGAGTCAGAGGCACCTTCTGCTGCATTTTTCATGGTCAATAACATCTGTGGTCTCTTAACAGTTAAACAAAAAATCTACCATGTATGATGGAGTGAACCTCAGTACCACAGGGTGGATCTCGGCAGCAGCATAAGTGGATACTCCACTTTATGGTAGGTCAGACACGCATGTGTCAGGTACCGGATGGTCGCAGTTTTTCTTTCGGACGCTCGGGGCCCTAAGTGTGAGTTGCCCCACGGGGGTTTTTCCACACTTTCTGATTATTCGGGCTTACCTATAATAACTACCCAGTTGGTCAGTTTACAATGCTGCCCTCAGAATATCTTTACTGCCCAGTGTTATGCCTATCATTAATGATTGGCCAATAGTAGTTTATAGGTTCTACTCTATCCTAAGGGCCTTTGAGCTACCACAGTACCGAAGCTCCCTATATATTTGTCAGTACTTATCTATTCTTTCTTACAGACACCGGATAAAGCCTCCAGCAGCTCCGGGATGTGACTTCCGAGCGTGGCAGAAACAGGTCTCCCACCTCAGACAGGATTAGGATCTTACTCTGCGCAAATATCGACCAGGGTAGAAAGCTGATCCAGTCCTGGATCCAATGAGAAGTTTGGTGATGACACGTTTCTTCCTTCAGCTTGATTCGTATCTTTTTCACTGTTATCCTCGAGCGCGTGGTGTCTTATACTTAGGTAAGCTGGTCTACACACTACAATCCTCTCCCCATTCCATAGGATCCAGGATGGATACGATCATTCAGATCGTCATAAGAAATGAGCTTCCTTTCGTCAGTCTAGTTGTCTTCTGGAGTCTATGTGATCTTCCTAGAGCCAACTTTCCATGCAGTTGACGTACTCCATGTTTTTTCATGGACTTTCCTCTTTCAACTGCTCATTTTTTGTTGTACTTTCAATGCCCATCTAGACTATTTTTTCCATACCCATCTTTATCCTTGTATGCTTGGGTTTAGCTTCCTTTTGATCTCAGTCTGCTAAGTCATCCAGTAGTCTACGTTCTTCCTGCTTAGTTGGGCAAGTAGTTGTCTCTTCAATGGTTCTCCCTTTCTGAGCCGCTTTGTTGGTCAGTCTGAGCCTACATCGCGGCGATGCGATACAGAGCATCCCTAGGTCCCCTTCAGTACGTCTAAAGCGTTTGGCTCTCTAGCAGGTTCACAGTGGTCTACTCTTAGGTCTTTCATTGTAATTTTCTCAGAGAACTTAGTCCAGCCGCTTTCAAAGAAGGGAGCGCCTCAGTATACCTCTTCTCTCCTGAGCGCATCGCAAATTAGACTACTTCTCCGACTACGAACCCTCCGGTTGCCAGTATTTCCACCAATACGGTCCTTCCTCTCCCAGATGTGCATCCCTCTGGGATAACAACGGCAGACTCCGAGTCCTTGGCAAGGTCAACCTTGGAAGCGTCCGTTGCTACATTGTGTCCTGCCCTTGCCTCCACCCTAGTTGCAAAGTTTATAGACGCGTGGGCCAGGCTGCTCATCAGGGCATTCTTTCTGAAGATCGGTCGGAAAAATTGGCCGTCCCCCTGACCAAATTTCTCTTGCAGGGAAGTTCATGGTTTTCCACCTTCCCGGATCCAGCAAAACCGTGCCCATCCGAAGGACCATTTGGCTTACGGCTTAACGAGCGAACTTATCCCGAAAGCGGTCCCTCACCAACTTGTTTTTCCGGGGTTTCCCTTCGGTTTGGCTCCAGGTGGACCAAATTATAAGGAGGTCACCATAGGGACGAGCTCTCTCCTTCCTCAGGCTAAACCTCGTCATTCTCCAGTGGTTTTTCCTCAGCGTGTCTTGTCAGGGATCTAGGATTGAGTCTATCCTTGTATTTCAGGAGGAGGAAATCTCTTCGTTCAGTATTTTCTTTCTGGGCATCGCATGATTTTTCTTTTGTTCCATGAAGCCTTTATCCAGGTCCTGATTTCTTCATGGCTTCGCAGATTCCTGCATTTTGCAGGGGACAGGTCCTTTTTCTTTTAAATTTTATAGCTTTCCCTTTCAGGCACTCAACCACTCCTGGAGTCTCGCAGAGTCTGTGGCAGCGGTTGTGCACTTTCTGTGGATCAAGGGTTCAGTGTCCATCATTCTTAATTCCCTTCCTTTTGTCCGGCTCGGACTTATCCTTCGTAGTGCTCTAATCAGGCTACCTGGCCAGAGCGATTGTGCCTATCAGGCTAAAGCCGCCCTTCCCCCCCTTTTTTCGGTTCACGGGCTTGGCATGTAGAGGTCCTCCAGTCTCCAGGTCAGCGGCTGCTCGCTGAATCCGGTCGGCATTGGTAGTGTTGCCAGGTCAGGAAAAAACACGTTCTTCTAGGTTTAGACGCACTCTGCTCGGGCAGTGTGCACGACCTGGCGGTACCCTATAGGCCTCCGCCCGGCACATCTGCTGTGATGATCTGTCCTCCACATGTCCGCAAGGTTTTTCAGAGCCCATACCTAGCTTCGTCGAATGCCGGCTGGGGTAAAAAGACCATGCAAGTGACCTTGCAGGTGACGATGGTAAGTTTTTCATCCTGATTGGAGTTGTCTGCTGTTCCCGCCCCTTGGGTACTGCTTTGGGACGTCTCATGGTTTCCTGTGTCCCCCAATGAAGCGATGGAGATAACAGAATTTTTGGTTGCTTACCGTAAAATCTGTTTCTCGGAGCCTTCATTGGGGGACACAGCACCCTCCCAGGTTGAACAGGTCTGTTCATTGTATTATACTGTTACAGTTTGAGTCTGTTTTATCTTTTATTTGTTGCTTCTCCTACTGCTTTCTCACTAACTGAATATCCTACTTCCTGTCGGTGGGGTGTACACTGCGGAGAAGGAGCTAACTTTTTTTCTGCATATTGTCAGCCTCCTGGTGGCAGTATAGCGTACACCCATGGGTTCCTGTGTCCCCCAATGAAGGCTCCAACAAACGGATTTTACGGTAAGCAACCAAAAATCCTGTTTTATCCTTTTGTGGGTCTCTGCTTAGTATGTGTCAGTTGTATTTCTCGTTGCAGGTATTCAGCCATACCCTAATATAAGAGAAATAATTGCTACCGGCTTACTTGTGTTTTTCATGATTTATCATTGTTTCGTTTATAAGTCTTGTTTTATTGCTTTGGCTTATTTTGAATATGAATGTGTGCAGTAAAGGCTCGGGGACACAGCAGTGCTCCCCACATGATTGGATGAAGTACACTGACATCAATAGTATTTGCTTTCCTCACATTTATTTAATTAAATCCTTGATGGGAACCATTTTTCCAGATGATAGAAGAGCCTCCTCTCAGCCGAAGGCATTGTGTTTTTACGTCTTTGTAACAAATGAACACAATTCTGTGCATAATAACACGAAAAGCAAAACATTTCTAATTCACATTAACTTAATTAAGTTGTGATTAAGTAGCCAGATTATCATCTTCATTAATTAAAACTCACCAAATACAACAACCATATACCGTCTGGGGTCTGATCAAGTAATTGAAGAGCTTCAACTTTTAATGGAATCTTTTCTATTGTGAACTTAAAGCAAATATTCAAATTAGACTGATTTTGTTTATATATTACAAAAACCTTTTCAAAGAAAAATGTCACGTGCCTATAGTGTGATGCTGGCTTTCGTCACTTCTCATGGACAAGCCATGAAGCAGGCTAGTCAAGAAGTCCAGAGAGGCAAGACAAAAGATTAAACGGATCACAGTCCAAAGTCAGTAGTCCAAAACGGTGGGGATCAAGACAAGAAGGCTAGACAAACGAAGTCAGGCAGCAAAAGATCAGAAAAGCAAAACATTAGCACATGGCACACACTCCACCAAGCAGAGCTACAACTGACAATAGTCTGTCAATTGCCAGCCAAATAAATAGCCGAATGACACCTGAAGGAAGCCCAGCAGGCCCAGGCTGTTATTGGGCTGCTGGGCAATCCTAAATTAGCATGGGAACAGCCCAGCTGATTGGGCAACTAGACTATCCCTAATTAGCATGAGGATATTGGGCACGCTCCTGTTCCTGTTTGGTTGGCTGACCTATCCCATTCACATTACAAACGGCTCAGTACACCCCTGCCAGATGCATGACACATGGGCTGTATAATGAGTTTTATTGTGTGTGAAGAAAATAAATCTTTCGTTATATGCCACGCTTGTGCCTGAATTGTCTTTTGAGAGAATAGAGGATTGGGCATGTTGGTCATTGGTGCAAAATTGTCTCTATCACCACCCTAAGTGTATAATGACAAAGTCCTTCGGGCTGGTTTCTCACATCCAAAATTCAAGTTTCGACTATTGCCCGCAGTTTCCTTACCGCCTATAGCTCTCCTTATCCAAGCTAAGCAAACACATAGGGAATAGGGATCCATACTTCAGTCGTGATTGTTGGATGTGAGAATTTGGATATTATGTGCATCGCCAGCCTATAGATATATTTTCGAATGCAGTCAGTGTCATGAGCACGTAACCTTAAATGTGACACATATTTTTACATATTTTCCTGTTAGTCTTTCCTTTAGTTTGACGGATTCACAGTTGAAAACATGTTTGAATAATTTTACTTTTGTAACAACAATTGGGGCCTAGAACATCATTGCAAAACCTGTAATTAATTAGTAAAAACCTATTATATAAGGTAAAGTCATTGCAATTTATCATAGGTATATTTACTGATGATATTGCTTTTAATGTCAGACGTAACCTTAATGGTTGTTCAAGCTTTTTTTGATGTGGGTGGATCTATATACTTTACTGCATTAGTTAAATGGAAAATGAAGGTGATTGACTGGAAAATCGTCAGGTTGAATTCAGTGTTAAAATGTTTTTCCCTGTGTTTGGCTTCTAAACGTTAAAAACTATATATAATTCACACTAGTGCTTACAGGCTTTATTTCTCGTGACTGTAACTTAGTCTTAGTAGCTTGTCAGTGATAACAGTATTGGACGACTATAATGGTGCAGGTTGTTCCAATTTTAATTAGGGGTCAGTGATGAGCAACTAGTGGCCATCTTGTGCCTGATACATGTGCCAGGAGAAGGCAAATTCAGGTAATAGTTCAACTGCTTTCCACAGCATATTTATCAGGTATTTGTGCTTCTATATGACATCCATTTTGCCCCTTCATGAATCAGAGTTGACCTATAGTTACTTCTGCAATAGGGTCTTTGTGGCAGGTTTCTTTAAAGGAGTGGTACGGCATCGAATATGTAACTTAGAAATAACTATCCTTACACCCTAACCGCTTGTCATTTGCTTTATTACACAACACCCTACAGTTTTCCCTGTGTAGCAAATCCCTAAATGTGTTTTTTTTTTTTTTACTGTACTTCCTGTGACGTTTTGTTTCCCAAACAGGACGTCACAATAGTCTAAGGCTGCACTCATTCCCTACAGCATCCATCATCCCTCTGGAACATGACTTCACAGGGGGGCAGTGCTGCTGTTTATTGCATTTCTGCCCTCTATGAATGGTAAAGATGTATATCTTTGTACCGTGTTAGCCACCTATTGCATTTTTTCTGTGCTGTGTATAAATATATGATTCTTCAGATTTTGTATTAGTCTTTGCCTGATGAAGAGACCTAAGTAGTCTCGAAAGCTTGTAATTTGTTACCATCTTTTCAGTTAGCCATTAAAAGGTATCAACTACTGAGGACTCAAAATTCTAAATATTTTGCCCTCTATTAAGACATCATGGGTGATGCGCGCTGTGAGAGATGAGTGCAGCGCCAGTAATCTGCTTCTATCACCACCATAACTTCTATGAAAGACGTTGTAAGGGGCTGAAGATGGAAGCAGAGCGTGACACCAGCGCCACCGCTGATGACTATTTGTTTGAGGATAGTGCTAGAAGTTGTGGATTGGCACTATTGTCACTCTCTGCTTCTATCTCCGCCCCCTGACAATACCTTCTTTTAGTTAGAGGCTATGGTGGCAGCTGAGATAGAAAAAGGGGGTCTGCTCTGCACTCACATCTCCCACAGCCTCCATCACCCAGATTCCGGGATGTCCTCAGAGGGAGAGGAGATGCAAGAAACTAGTAAGTATCTGCAGTGTTGCCCCCTATGACATCCTGTTGAAGGAGGGGCGATGGACGCTGCGGGTAATGAGTGCTGCCCCAGCCTCCTGTGATGTCCTGTTTAAGACTCTTCTTAAACGAAACGTCACACGAGTACAGTTAAAAAAAAAAACAAAAAACATGTAGGTGCTAAGCAACAAATAGTAAGGTTGCACCATAATATGCAAAGAAGGATTACTCAAGAACATTGAAACTGCATTGCTGCCATAGGAAATAGGAAAAAATTAAAAAAGCACTATATAATGTCCACATGAAAAAAGGAAGGTACTTCGTGCATAGATGGGCCAATATAACATGTAGGTGCTAGTACATAGGGAAAAGTGCAGGGTGTTGTGTAATAAAGCAAATTATGAAAGTGGTTAGGGTGTAAGGATAGGTATTTAGAAATTGCATTTTAGATGCCTGACCACCTCTTTAAGATTTGATAGTAAGAATTACATGAAATGCAATCCTAGTGTTCTAAAAGCAATAGACCATATACAGTAGTGATCTCCACTAAAAGTCTATGGGGTCCATCATGCATCATATTCGGCACTGTGTTTAGGTTTATGCTCTAATGATGCAGATCTGAGCAGAGTGTCACTACATTTTCTCCCCTAGTATGTGGGAGTATGTGGATGTCTTGTACCTTTCTTTTTACCTCCCAACAGAAACAATATTTTAGTAGCTTAACACTTAACCGTCATTTGAATTTTTATTTCATAAATCAAAAGTACACAAGAAAATAGGAAACATTGTAATAAATCTTATCAGAGAAATCTGCTTTTTTCTCCGCCAAGACGAGGCATTCATTATCAAAATTCTCAATTCCCAGGTAAAATCTGTTTTCTCTGATTCCTTTGATAAGATATATTACAAAGTTTCATATTGTCATGTGTACTATTGAGTTACAAAATTAAAATGACTGTTACTCTTGAAGTCCTCAGAAGCACATGATATTTATAGTATAATTATTAGTCACAATTTGTAACAACACTGAAACGTTGAAAGAAAGAGGCATTAATTAATTCATAAATCAAATGGAAGTATTTTTAATTCACATTGCATATTATATTTGTAGCTGTATTTTTCAAGTGAGTTACGTATTTGTTGCTTAGCATAGTATTAAGCAGGAGTAAGGCGTCTTGAATAACTGGCATGCTTTTTAAGCATATCTGCTCACGTTAGAGCCGCAATAATGAGCAATAAAATGTTGCTGCATCCTATGGCCCTCTTAATTAGTTATACATTTGCTTCTTTAACTTTTGGTTTACCCCTTACCATGCATACCCCCTTGGGAACACTTACCGCAGGTTGAGAACCACTTCTCTTTATGGCTTTTTAAAACATTTCTAAAACAATAGTTATTTTTTGTGTTTTTGTTTTGTATTGTTGCTTAGTTTTTTATTTAATGTTTTTGTTTTCGCTTTGAACATTTGCTAATACTCTAAAAGAGTCGCAAAATGTTTCTTTATCCATAGAAACAATATCCTTTTGTTTTGCCCGTTAATTTACAAAGGCACGCGTTCCCTTTCGATCTGCCTGGCACAGCTGTCGCCCCTGAACTGCTATAGTCGGTTTGTCTTCTAATTAAAAACCAGGATTACATTAATAGGAGAATTGCACATCGATGGCCAGCGTGTGGGTCACATCCTCCTTCAGGCAATTTATTCCAGGTTGTGAAATGTCTCTCGTTTTTGTGCTAATGCTTCTTTAAACTTGTCATGCAGGGGATATAGAGAATATATGGAAATAAGATGCATATTTTTGCCTTTTAGCTTTGTTTTAATGTGTTAGCTGACGCTTACCTAAAAGTGAAAATTTACACAGATAATCAGTTTTTAAAATGCTGCTTTCATGCAAGCGTAAATATGGGTTACATTTATTTCATAAGGGTGACATGTTTTATTGCGGCTCTCTAATTACTTCCTTATAGGACAGTCGGAAATCATGATCAGAAGCAGTTGGAGATGGATTTAACATTGTTCGCAAACAATAAAAGAGCAAAGACACAAATAATAAAAAGCCTGTAATTAGAAGCTACATTAAGAAAAGTTGTGCGTCTACCTCCTCCAACGTCTTGTAGATTGTCTTTTTTTCCTCTACTGAATGTGCTCGTAGAGAGCGGCCGATTACAGTGGATCATAGAACAATTCTTCCCTGCTGAGATGTCATTATTACTTTAGCGACAACTCGTGTTGTTGGGGTTTTTTGTACCTTTTAAATGGTGACTTATTTAAGTGGTTTCTTAATTGAGACAAATATATATTTGCTAGAAGAATAAGTTATGCAGACTAATAATGTAGAGTTAAACATGATCGCAGGTTAGACACAAGCTTAATGCAGGGACACTGCCATTACTAAAAGAAAGTTTGTATTGAAATTTAAGTTTTCAGTTTTCTGTTACATGACCACCAAATGGGAAATTTTCTTGAAGTAAAATAGTTACTGTATGCCTGTCTTGTCTCAAAAATGGCCCTCCAAGTTGATATGATTTAGGGATTATTCACAGAACTATTTTTCGTTTCCTTGTGCTATCCTTTTAGATAAACAGCACATAGACCCATACAAGCTTATGGGCTATTAACACACATATTCTTTACAGAGTCAGCAGGATTTTGTTATGTAAATTACAGACAGGGCCATATTAGTGCTGTAATGCTGATTAAATTGATACCTGCGGTGAAGAAATCTGTTTTGTGGTTCTTGTGTAATGAGTGTTCAAAGTTTTGCTGTAATCATGTGTTTGTGCATCTGTGCAGGACTATGGGAGCGGCGTATGGGGCGGCCTCCTTGTTGCTTTGGCACCTCTGTCAATCTTCTGTTTGAATGACAGGTCACTGATCCATCATAATTTAAATATCACAACTGCGCAGTACTTAAGTCTCCAAAAAAATTAGGTCTTCCACAAAATGGCACCGGTGTCGCATACCCGATTGCATCTAAAAGTCTATTCTCCATCTGCACATGCTACATCCACTGTGCCTAGCGGACCAGTGTGGGAGCACACAGAAGAGTAGACCGTAAGCATTGCTCTTGCCTTCTGGGCACGGTGGGTGGTGCATTTGCAGATTGAGAATTAGTACAGATTTTCAAATAAGAAAGAAAAGAAAATTAGATACACCTTTAATTGAATCAGTGGAGATATGATTTTGTATAAAAGCTGTATTCCCATTATTGGTCTGTATCCCTGAAGTGTTTTAAGTTGTACTTCTTGTTGGCCAAGTTCAGCAAAAAAAACAAAAACAAAACAAAAATTATGAATGATCAAAATAAAATACTGACAAAGCACCCTGGAAGTGTCTATGAAATCTAGTATAAGAAATTAGGCTCTCCAGATAATGATGCAAAAATAAGTTATTTCATGTAGTAACAACTTTGTAACATGGTTGTTACTACCTGAGATAAATTATTTTTGCATGATTATCTGGAGAGCCTAATTTCTTATACTATATATCTTGGAGTGGATTCCTATTTGAGCACCTGTAATAAGTGGCTGTGCCGCATATGCTTCTTTCCTGTCTGAATGAAAGTTACTGAGAACTGGTAAGGTTATTTTGACTTCTTTCTTTGTTATACTATTCTAAGTATTTTTTTTTTAATGTATTCAGATAAACAACCCCCTAACTTAGTATTCCAGAGTAGTCAGGATCAATACAAAATGCTAAATTTCCCTACAACAATAATTAAAGCTTTACAAGGCACTCATTGATTTAATTGGATGCAGATCTGCCAAAGCAGAAACCTCACTTGACATACTGTTGGCTCTAATGAACCACTCTTTATTATCTAGATATGTTTTGTACTGTTATAAAGCAGTTTACCCTAAAATAATGCAAACTTTAACCCCTTCATCTACCAGACTGTTTTCACCTTCCTGACTAGGTCAATTTTTTTCAATTTTGACCAGTGTCACTTTATGAGATAATAACGCTTCAACGGATCCCAGTGATTCTGAGATTATTTTTTTGTGGCATATTCTACTTCATAATAGTGGTAAAATTTGTTCATAATTACTTAGAAAAATATTTAGAGTTGAGAGTCCTCAGTGGTTGATACCTTTTAATGGCTAACTGAAAAGATGGTAACAAATTGCAAGCTTTCCAGACTACTCAGGTCTCTTCATCAGGCTGAACTAATACAAAATCTGAAGAATCACATATTTATACACAAAAACACAGAAAAAATGCAATAGGTAAGACAAGTGACGTGAAGCAGAATAGTCATTATGGCATATTCTGCTTCACGTCACTTGTCTTACCTATTGCATTTTTTCTGTGTTTTTGTGTATAAATATGTGATTCTTCAGATTTTGTATTAGTTCAGCCTGATGAAGAGACCTGAGTAGTCTCGAAAGCTTGCAATTTGTTACCATCTTTTCAGTTAGCCATTAAAAGGTATCAACCACTGAGGACTCTCAACTCTAAATATTTTTCTATCTACTGGCTAACACGGTACGAAGATATACATCTTTACTGTTTCATAATTACTTGCATTTATTTGTGAAAATATTGGAAATTTTGAGACAATTATGAAATTTTCAGACTTTTTATTTTTATGACATTAAGCCAGAGAGCTATGTCACACAAAAACCTTGATAAATATCATTTACCACATGTCTACTTTACATTAGCACCATTTTTGAAACATAATTATTTTTTTGTTATGAATTTAGAAGGGTTAAAAGTTGATCAGCAATTTCCCATTTTTCTAAGAAACACATTTTTTTAGGGCCACAACACATTTGAAGTTACTTTAAAGGGGCCTAGATGAGAGAAAATACCGTATCCAAAAGTGACACACTTCTAAAAACTGCACCCATCAAACCACATTCAAGATGTTTATTAACCCTTTTGGTGCTGTACTGGAATGAAAGCAATGTGGAATGAAAAAATTAACATTTTAATTTTTTCCCTCAAATTTTTTTTTAGCCCAAAATTTGGCATTTTTACTAGTATAACAAGAGAAAATAAACCATACAATTTTTTGGGCAATTTCTCCTGAGTATGCTCATACCCCACATCTGGTGGAAAAGTACTGTTTGGGCTCATGGCAGGGCTCGGAAGGGAAGGAACTCCATTTAACTTTTGGAGCTCAACACTGTCTGCAATCAGTAGCTGATGCCTTGTCGCATTTGCAGAGCCCCTGATGTGCCTAAACAGTGGAGACCCCCAACAAGTGACTATTTTGGAAACTGGACACCTCAAGGAATTTTATCTAGATGTGTGGTAAGTACCTTGAACCCCCAGGTGCTTCACAGAAATTATTTTCCCCACAAAAATGTTGTTTTAGACCCCAAATTTGTATTTTCACAGGTGTAACAGGAGAAAAATAGACCATACAATTTGTTTCCCAATTTCTCCTGAACACAAAGATGCCCAATATATGGTCAAAACTACTTTTGAGGCGTGGTGCAAAGCTCAGAAGGGAAGAAACTCCCTATTGCAGTCCAGATGTGGCTGCAATGGTTTGAGGGTGCCATGTCACATTGGCAGAGGTGCCAGAAGAACAGAAAGCCCATTTTACAAACTACAGCCCCCAATAAAATTATCTGGGGATGTAATGGGCATGTTGACACCACATATGCCTCACAGAATTTTATACTATTTGGCAATGAAGAAAATGAAGAAAGAATAATTACATTTTTATTACAATATGTTCTTTTTGTCCCAAATTTTAAATTTTTATAAGGGTTTATAGGAAAAAAAAATGGACCTCACAGTTTGTTGTGCAATTTTTCTTGAGTGCGCCAATACCCAACATGTAATCGGGAACTACTTTTCAGGTACAGTGTAAACCTCCGAAGGGAGGGAGTGCCATATTTTGGTGCAGATTTTACTGTTCTGGTTTGTAGGTGCCTTGACCCACTGGAAGAGCCCCTGGGGTGCCAGAGCAGCAGAACTCCCCCTCACCCCCTCCCATAAATGACCCCATTTTACAAACTACATCTCTCAATGAATTCATCTTGGGTTGTAGTGATAATATTGACACCATAGGTTTCTCACAGAATTTTATACCATTGGGCAGTGAAGAAAAAATAACATTTTTACCATAAAAAGCTAATTTTACCACCAGATTTTACATTTTCACACGGGAATTGGGTAAAAACGGCATCAAAATTTGTCACACAATTCCTGCTGAGCATGGAAATACCCCATATGTGACTGTACAGACGGAGTGCTATTTGCCTCCTAAATCCCAGATTTTTCTAGCGTAGTTTGCGGACTCTATATACAGAGCCCTTAAGTGCTAGGACAGCAGAATACTCCCCTCAAATGACCTTAGTTTGGAAGTTTGGAAACAATATTCCTTTGGGAATTTATCTACAGGTGTAGAGATGATTTGGCTCCATGGGTATTTTCCAGAAACAAGCAGTAGTGGATGTTGCTGAGTGAAAATTGCATATGATCTATTGTAGTGCCCAGTACATTATGCTCAGTGCGTGCTTCTGGAGACACGCACCCGTAAATTAGGCAGGCTGTCATCGTTACAGAAATGCCAAACATGTGGACGCTAAATGTGATTTAGGCATACTGGGGCTGAGAAGATAAGGGGCATTTGAATTTGGGATTTCAGAACTTGCCAAGTTTTTTTGCTTTTCCATTGCCTTTGTACTACCCGTAACTTGGAAGCCCCTGATGTTTATCCTGTGCTCTACTCTGGGCACTTAGATCTAATCTCTGAGTGACATGACTCAGATGAAACCCCCAATGGATCCAATTACTGTAATGAGGCAGCAGAATTACTATTGACTCTTTCTGGCCTCTGTTCAGCGGTGTCCTTCTTTTCAGACATACGCAAAACTGTGTCCAACCGCGCATTTATGCATGCTTAATAAAACAGACACCGCCGGCCCAATGGCCAGACGGTCTCCGCCATGTCTACTTATGACTCATTATATGTAATATTCCTCTGGGGCACCAGCTGAATCTCATATTTTAGAGATTTACACGGAAACCCAGTGTAAGCGCTCAGTGTAGTGCGCAAGATAAATGTGAGCCGAACCGAACTATGGTTGCTTACTTTAGGAGGCAGAATGAACAAATCAACAGCAGTTGAAGACTTGTTTTTTCTTTTTTACGCCATTCCTCCTGCAGTATAAGTGATTAGTTGACTTTATTCTTCAGGTCGGTGCGATTACAGCAGTACCACCAGATTTATATTGTTTTTTTTATGTTTGGATGCAATTACACACTAAAAAAAACGCTCTTTGTAAAAAAAAAAAAAGTTTTGCATCACCATACATGAGAGCTATAATTTTTCCATATTTCTGCTGCCAGTCATGTGAGGGCTTGTTTTTTGCATGACGAGTTGACTTTTTTATTGGTTCCATTGCCGATCACATAACTTTTTTGATCGTTTTCTATTCTGATTTTTGGAAGGCAGAATGAGCAAAAACCAGCTTCTGCGCGTGGTAAAATTGGTGAGTCAGCCTTATTCTTCGTGTCAGTATTATTACAGCGATGCCACTTTTAAATTTTTTTTTTGTTTTGACACTAACACAATAAAAACGATTTTATAGAAAAAAATATTTATTTCTGCATTTCTTTATGCTGAGACCTTTACATTTTTTATTTTTTCACTGATGGATACTATTTTTATTTACATTTGTGTTTTTGATCGTGTTTTATTCCACCTTTCTTTTGGCTATCTGATGAAAAAGCATTTTCTTTACCTCTTTTTTAAATTTTTTTATGGTGTCCACTGAAGGGGTTAACTAGCGTGACAGTTTTATAGGTTGGTCTGTTCTGAATGCGGCGATACCAAATGTGTTATTTTTGTTTTTTTTTTAAATAAAAAGATGTAATTTTGGGTACCGTATATACTCGAGTATAAGCCGACCCCCCCTAATTTTGC
>VIAB01001659.1:117373-128757 GCA_009801035.1 Oophaga pumilio | reverse complement strand
TTTCCATGGCAATTCCGCAACGTGTGCACATAGCCTTACAGTAATCATGCAGTGATACATTAAGTGGTCAGATGGAGGAGTGTCTGCCTTACCAGCCTCACCTGATCACTGGATTGGTGTTAATTTTGAAAGTTACCTTTTACAAAGGTGGTTTTTCAATAGATAAGACATTAAATGGTAAATTATTATTTTTTTTTTTACAGTGTTTCATTTTTGGAACCATCATTTGTTACTTCAAATTTGTTTCATAGGCTTAATTTTTTGTGGGATCTGTTGCATTTGTCAATACTTCCATTTTGGGTTACATACAACCCAATACTTAGCTTTTAGAAAGATGGTCCCTAGACGATCAGATACTAGTAAAAAACAAATATATAGTTAGTGTTCACCTATCCTGGGGGCAACACTAGCTCCCCCGACTCTGCTCGTGTCTCTGTTTGGTTGCAGCGACTGCGTCATGTTGACAGTGCACATCACCACTGCAGCCAATCAATGAGCTTAGTGGCATGTTCCTTCTACAAAGTCGTGAGCAGCGGTGGGAAGTCAGATCTCCCTTTGGTGAAGGTGTGTACTATCTAGACTTGTTCTTTTTATAGGGTCTTATTGTTTGGGGACCACTTTTCTAAAAGTTGAAAACCCCTGTATTTTTATGCTTTTCATTTGCTTCATAGAAAAATGTGTTCTCTTTTATGTGTGTCAGTATAATTATGGCGAAATCAAATTTGTATAGTTGTTACTTTTATGTGTTAAATTCACTGATGATTTTTTTTATTGTTTTTGTGTCACCTTATTCTGAGTCATACACTTAAAGGGAATTTGTCAGAACAATCCAACCTCCAATTCTTTATGTGGTCATGTTGCGCTGTGAAAGATAATGTCATCCACACCTTCTATTACTCCTCAACTGAAATATTTCTGTTTTAATTCATATGCATATGAGACTTAAGTGCTGTGGGAGTGTCAAAGCACTTCCTAAGCCTCTGCTTCCCTGGATTTGTTCCCTGTCCATAATCTTGTTTAACTGACAGCTCACTGGTTTGACTTTCAGAAATTTTAGTAGTCCCCTTTTGTGGACTGTTTCTGTGACACTTTCTGGAGAGTGGAATGAACAAAAACCAGTAATTGTTGTTTTTTTTTTTTTTTACTTTTTTTGTTTAAACACCATTCAGTATAAATAGCATGCTAATATTTTTCTGCAAGACGATATGATAATGATTTGCCGATCATTTTTGAGGCCATTAACGTTTTTATTTTTTTCATGGATAATTGTTTGAGGGTTTCTTTTTTTTGCAGAACAAGCTTTAGTTTTCTCAGATACCTTTTGAGTACATACAACTGTTTGATCACTTTTTTGTTTTGTATGTGAAATTAACACCAAAAATATGAAAACTGTAATTCTCTCAATATTTTTTGTATTTCTTTTACGTTGTGGCATTACAAATGCAAGATATATTTATAGTTTTATAGTACGATTACAAGATACCCAGTTTGTATATTTTTTATGTTTAAGAAAATCAGTTTGCTTCTTTTGAGTGCCTAGTTTTTCTGTGAAAAATAGTATTTTTATTCTTAAACGCTTAAAAAAGTTATTAATACATAATTGTTTACATTATGAGGGAGATCTAAAAATGGGATCCTTTGCATAGATGATACACTGTGGTGTGTTGTGCAGTGCCTGTCGATGGTAAGGTGCAATTACATGAGCGTATGAAAAATCATCCATGTATCATCCAGAAAACTCAGACAATTTTTTTTTTCTAATTTCCATCAGATTTTCATCCATGTGCCATCCATCTGTCCATTGCTGATGTCCTTGTGCGATCCAATTTCATACAAATACTTTAAAAGATGTTCCTGATCACATACAGTTTCTTAAATTTGTAATAAAAATCTGTCCATAAATATCAGATGTCACACTTGCGTTTCGTTGTGTAGGATCCGTTTTTATTTTCTCACACCCATAGAGTCGAATGGGCGAGTCTCATCCGAGCCTCTGATGAAAGTAGTGCACCCTGAAATTTTTTGTTTTTACGGACAGTCGTTCTGAAAAAAATGTAGTCATTTGAACAGGCCTAATGAATAACCTGGGCCATTGTGCTATCCCCCTTAATCTACTTTTCTCAATATTTAAATCGCCTATATGACCAGCTCTTGGTAATGATGTGTCTTTGCTTAGTAAATGCAGTGGTCAGCTTGTTGGGTGCATGACGCACAGTACAATAACATATCCCCACGTCAGTCAGCCTTCGGGCCTCTCCATGCAAGGTGACTAATGCTGCTGCATCATTTTTGATTCATTCATACGGCAGTGAGCAGTATAAGTGAAAGATGAATATTTGTAAAAGTAAATGAATTATACTATGAGCAGGAAATTGCCCATCAGCTCTAAGAATCTTTACTATTTTTTTCTCCTAGAAGAAGGAAAATTGGGTCCATGTTGTATGATTTAAATAATTGTATAGAACACTTTTACACCTATATGCAATTATTTGAATAAAACTTTTGAATAAAGGTAATCTGTCATCACATCAACCTTAACAAACCTCATACTGTATATGGGTGTGCAGATCTTTCAGGCTTCATTCCCACGATGAGTTTTTGGTGCGTTCTGACACTGTATTTTCCCAACCATGGACGTACTGTGTCCGTCCAGGCAACTTTGCACGCACAGCAGCTATGCGCTGTCGATCACTACCGAGTGTTCAGCTAATATAGCTAACACCTGGCACTCAATGCAAGGAACAGTGCCCGCACTGCTTCCGCCAGTTTAACACGTTAAGAGCTGCAATCAATATGTTTCGCAGCATTTAGAAGTCAGGGAGAGTGAAGGGGTCCCCTTGTGCTCTCCAGTCGGCGCCCCAGCGACGTCATCGCAGGCGCCCGGTCATTGCCATGGTAAATAAAACGCGATGAAATAGATGAATGTAAATAAAAATATATGTAACGCTGAAAATGTCATCTTGTCCCGCAAAAAAACATTCTACTATACAGCTCTATCAGTGGAAAAATAATAGTTCTACCTCTCAAAATACAGCGACGCCAAAAAACAAATTTTTCTACAAAAATAGTTTGTGTGTAAAAGCACCAAAACATAAAAAAACAAAATAAATCTAGTATCACTGTAATTGTACTGACCCGAAGAATAAATCTGTTTTAGCAATTTTACCACACGCAAAATGGCATAAAACCGAACCACCCCCAAAAAAATAACTGAATTGCTGGTTTTCTTCATTCTGCCTCCCAAAAATAATAACAAAAAAAAGCGATCAAAAAATGTCATGTGCCAGATAATGTTACCGATAAGACCATCCACTCATCTCGCAAAAAAACAAGCCCTCACATGACCATCGTCAGGAATATGGAAAAATTATAGCTTTCAAATATGGTGATGCAAAAACTATTTTTTGCAATAAAAAGAATCTTTTAGTGTGTGGCAGCAGCCAATCAAAAATGGATATAAATCTGTTATGGCTGTAATCGCACCAACCCGAAGAATGAAGTCATCTAATCGCTTATACCGCACGAGGAACCATGTAAAAATAAATAAAAACAGTTCTTCACCTGCTGTTGATTTTTGTTCTTTCTGCCTCCTAAAGATCTCATTAAGGCTCGGCACACATTTATCCTTCGCACTACGCTGGGCGCTCACCTTGGGTTTCCGTGTAAATCTCTGAAATATGTGATTCAGGCAGATAGAGGCACTGTTAACCCCGCCCACACTAGGCTTTCCATGTACAAAGTTGATAGACAGTGAGATGCTCATCACAGGAGGGGATGTTGCTGGACCAGGACACATGAGCTGCTGTTTCCAATGATTAGTTCCTAGTACTAAAATAATCATTGTAATCAAACAAAATCACGGAGCTTGATGAGAGGCCTCCCTGAAATTTGGTGTTTTATCCCCTACAGCATGCAGTCTTCAGATTACTTAGAAAAAACCTGCTGACGGATTACCTTTAAAGCTGACTCCAATGATGCCATTATTTTTTTTTTCAGTCTATTACAGCATTCTTGAATAGCTTGTTTTAATTCATATGCAAAATGAGGCCTTAAGTGCTCTGGGTGTGTCAAAGCACTTCTTGGGCCTCTGCCTCCTACGCTTGTTTTCCCAACTAGTGCCTGCCTCTTTTGCTTGAGTATTAGCTCCCTTCTGATTACCTTTGCCTGATCCTGATGTCACACAGACCGTGAGCTATTAAATATGCCAAAAAGGTTGGTGTTGGGCGGCGAAACATCCTTGGGAAGCATAGACCTGTTAATGCTTTGTCTCATACTCAGCAGTTGCCTCATTTGCAAATGAATTAAAATGCTAATTTTTCGGAAATACAACTGTTGAGTGTAACCGAAATCCATCCACAACTTTATAATTTCCATTACTGCCTATATATGCTGTTTGGTGGTGGGGTTTGGGCTTACTATAAGTTTTCTTGTAATGCGCACATCTTGTGTTCTTTGTAATACTGAGACCATCGGCTTTGGTCTTATTCTGTATTTCACTCATTATTAACAGTGGCACATGAGGCGGTACTTTCTGATATCTGTGTGATATTACGTGCGGCCCTGTATTACTGATACGTCTGGATTTCTCGCTGTTCTTTCCATCTGTAATGATTCCACAGGTAAGCGTCCTCATCACATGTACTGTCGCATGTGTCTGCTGTACAATCACAGGCAGCTCAGGAAAGGTCAACCCATGTTGAATATTCTTCAGAGACATATAAGTAGAAGATCAGAGTTAGCAGTGCGTGCCCTGAAGACAGCTCAGCATATATAAAAGATGGGAAGCTGGGGACCTCTCTGCTTGCATTAGTAGAATACAAAGATGTCACAATTACAGGCAGTTCACACTGCTATATCTGTTCCATTTAATGAGCTGCCTCCAGAGGTGATGCCAGCACCTCCAAGTACTACACTTTTTTTTTTACTCTAGAAATGACATTTCGTTACTCAATTTAGATGACAAAGTCAAGTGATATTTATATTTTAGCAGAAGATGCCGTTGTCCCTGACTTTCAGCGAGGTAATAACACATTTTATATAGACCTTTTCAAAGTTCTAAGTTTTGTTATAAAGATACAATTTCTGACATTCTAATATTTTAATCAAAAGCTTCTATCATGGAAATGTCATATACAAGACAAGGAGCTAAACATTTAATTAGTTAAAAAAAAAAATGTGTGGCTGTTCTTGGGTGTTTATGAATTACTGTTAAATTGGAGAATTGGATAACCTAGATTACATTTCAGTCTCTGATTTCAACCTACCGTATTTTGCAGACTATAAGACGCGCCACACCCTAAGGGGCACCTCAAATTTTGTGAAGGAAAATAGGATTTTTTTTTAATATATTTAAAATAGGGTTCCATTCTATAGTTTGAATTTACCATAGCTTACCGGGGGTGCGGTGGAGTGGGGTCACAGGAGGTAGGGTCAGGTCTCTTCTGCAGGAAACCTGTGGTGGTATCAGTAGGCCGGAGCTGATGCTGCACGCCCTGAGCTAGGAGGAGGGCTTGTTTCGGTATTGCGAATCTGCAAGTGCTGGACTTCAACCAGATATCAGCTGTAAGGCAGGAGCCAAGTCCCTGCTCTTCCCATTGATTTCCTGGTAGTGGGCTTCAGGAAAATGGCCGCCGGAGATCCCTGCTTGTCATTTATCTGAGATCTTAATCTGCTGTGCTTTTTCTGGTGGTCATTTTCCTGAAGCCCACCACTTAGAAATTAATGGGCATAGCAAGGACTATGCTCTTTTCTCACTGCTGACGTATTGTTGCAGCTTCGCACTGCTGGAACAGCATTGTCTGCCCCCTGTGACTTCGTGCCACCGCGGCCCCCCCCTCCCTGGTAAGCTACATTCGAACTATATCATGCACCCCCATTTTCCTCCCAAATTTTTTCGAACAATGGGTGTTTTATAGTTCGTAAAATATACTATATATACAGGAGAATATCTCTCCTGAGGACCATCCTCCATAAACAGTGTTACTGTATATACTATACTGTATAAGCCGAGTTTGTCAGCACATTTTTATGTGCTGAAAATGCCGCCCTCAGCTTATACACCTGTCATTGTCCCAGAAGACGGCGGGGGAGGTGGAGCAGCGGGTCACAGGAGGCAGGAGCCGGTCGCTGCAGCTAAAGCCTGTGCCCGCTGCTAAATAGAAATGAATATTCATTTCACTGGCAATGAATATTAATTTCTTTTACAGCAGCTGCCAGGCTATCACGGGTGCGCGCTACTTAAGAGTTATGAATATTCACCTCTCTCCACTCCCATAGGCATGGAGAGAGGTGAATATTCATTCTCTTAATGAGCGGGGACACGTGATCACCCGGCCGCAGGAGCTGCTGGCATCGGAACAAGATGCTGTGAGGGCACACACGGAAGGTACCGTAAGTAGGTATTTTTTTTTTAATGCTTTTCTCATGTGGGCCATACATACAACGATAGGGTTGAGGAAGCATGCATACGAGGATGGGAAGAAGGAGCCATTGCGACAAGGATGGGAATGAGGAGCCATTGCGACAAGGATGGGAATGAGGAGCCATGCAGACAAGGATGGGAATGAGGAGCCATGCAGACAAGGATGGGAATGAGGAGCCATGCAGACAAGGATTGGAATGAGGAGCCATGCAGACAAGGATGGGAATGAGGAGCCATGCAGACAAGGATGGGAATAAGGAGCTATGCAGACAAGGATAGGGATGAGGGGACAATGCATACCTGGCTTATAATCAAGTCAATAAGTTTTCCCAGTTTTTCATGGCAAAATTAGGTGCCTCGGCTTATACTTGTCAGCTATTACGCTAGTATAGACTATACATTATTTATTATGCATTGCGTATATACAGGTGTTTCTTACAAAATTAGAATATCAAAAAGTTAATTTACTTCAGTTCTTCCATACAAAAAGTGAAACTCATATATTATATAGTCATTACAAACAGTGATCTATTTAAAGTGATTATTTCTGTTAATGTTGATGATTATGGCTTACAGCCAATGAAAACCAAAAGTCATTATCTCATTAAATTAGAATACTTTATAACACCAGCTTGAAAAATTATTTTAAATTCCGAAATGTTGGCTTTCTGAAATGTATGTTAAGTAAATGCACTCAATATTTGGTCGGGGCTCCTTTTGCATCAATTACTACATCAGTGCGGCATGGCATGGAGGCGATCAGCCTGTGGCACTGCTGAGGTGTTATGGAAGCCCTGGTTGCTTTTATAGCAGCCTTCATCTCGTCTGTATTGTTTGTTCTGGTGTCATCTTCCTCTTGACAATACCCCATAGATTCTTTATGGGGTAAAGTCAGGTAAGTTTGCTGGCCAATCAAGCACAGTGATATTGTTGTTTTAAACCAGTTATTGGTACTTATGGCAGTGTGTAAGGTGCCAAGTCCCACTGAAGAATGAAATTATGAAATTTCCATCTCCTAAAAGCATGTTGGCAGAGGGAAGCATGAAGTGCTCTAAAATGTCCTGGTAGACGGCTGCGCTGACTTAGGTCTTGATAAAACAGTGTACCTAGACCAGCAGATGACATGGCTCCCCAAACCATCACTGTTTGTGGAAACTTCACACTAGACCTCAAGCAGCTTGAATTGTGTGCCTCTCCACTCTTCCTCCAGACTCTGGGACCTTGATTTCCAAATGAAATGCAAAATTTACTTTCATCTGAAAACAACACCTTGGACCACTGAGCAACTGTCCAGTTAGAATCATAGAATCATAGTTCTTTTTCTCTTTGGCCCAGGTAAGACGCTTCTGGCGTTGTCTATTGGTCATGAGTGGCTTGACACAAGGAATGCGACACTTGTAGCCCATGTCCTGGATACAGTGTGTGGTGGCTCTTGAAGCAATGATTCCAGCAGCAATCCACTCCTTGTGAATTTCGCTCAAATTTTTGAATGGCCTTTTCTTAACAATCCTTTCAAGGCTGTGGTTATCCCATTTGCTTGTGCACCTTTTTCTACCACACTTTTTCCTTCCACTCAACATTCCATTAATATGCTTGGATACAGCACTCAGTGAACAGCCAGCTTCTTTAACAATGACCTTTTGTGGCTTACCCTCCTTGTGGAGTGTGTCGTCAATGACTGCCTTCTGGACATCTGTCAAGTCAGCAGTCTTCCCCATGATTGTGGAGCCTACTGAAATAGGCTAAAGGACCTTTTTAAACGCTTAGGAAACCTTTGCAGGTGTTTTTTGTTAATTATTCTAATTTACTGAGATAATGACTTTTGGGTTTTTATTGGCTGTAAGCCATAATTATCAACATTAACAGAAATAAACACTTGCGATAGATCACTGTTTGTAATGACTCTATATAATGGGTTTCACTTTTTGTATTGAAGAATTGAAATAAGTTAACTTTTTGATGATATTCTAATTTTGTGAGAAGCACCTGTATGTGCTATGTAATGGATTTATCTGACCATGCAGAAACATAGTCTGATCAAACCACAGCTCTTGGGCAGGGGAGGACGGAATAGAGTATATAGACATAGAAGGGGATCAGTGCTGATTCTTTTTGTGGGGGGTAAACATTTCACTGCTTATTTTTAAAACAATATATTACTTCAAAGAAAGAATTATTTGCAATCCCCTGCTGTAAAGTCTATATACTCTTTTGCATCCTCCTTTGCTCAAGAGCTGTGGTATGATCAGACCATGTCCCTGCACGGTCAGACACGGCCATTACACAGTACACAGCAGGGGCACATTTATAAGATTATCTCAGCACAGGAACATTTTATTTAAACACATCCAACTGTGGAAGTTATTTCAAGGTTTGTTGATTAAAATGAACTTTTGTTCTTGGGAAAACCACTTTAAGACATCCGTAATTATTGTGGTACGCCAAAAAGAAAAAAAAGTCCAAATTTTTTTCTTATGTGATTTTCATCAGTGTTTGCTCCGTGTATCAGTTTTTACCATCAGTATGTCGTTAATGATTTTAATGCTTGGGAATCACCTAGCCAATACACTGTTGCCCACGGACAGCACACAAATGCTATATTGCTAGTAATAAGTAAATGATCACATACTTGATCTGGTCTGATACTAATAATGTGCTGTTTTGTTATTTAGCATGTGCAATGTGATACATAATAGCATATTATAATGATTCTTTTGTAATTTGACACACTATCACTTAAAAAAAAAATAAAATAAAAAATTCACTCAAGATAACCATGGCTTCTCCCGCGAGTTTGTAGAAATTTTAGCAAAACACGATAAAGCCAAAAGCTACTTACCACAAAGTCATGTACATGATCAATGTGAGACCCCTTGTTTTACCAAGTGACTAACATATTAATGCCAATCCACTTTATTTTCAGGGCAACAAAAAGAGCAAATATATATAAAAAAAAAAAAAAAACAATGCCAAAATATTATTAATAATGAAAGTGCATCTTCCTTATATAAACGTGCTTATACCCCTTTGCCTACAGAACATTTTCTTTCAATGCTCCCTGTACTGTCACGCAGCAGCTGTTTGTTTTATTTTAATCATTGTTTTATAAAAAGGATGAAACAGTCCTACAAACGTCACCGACTTTTCTTCTTTACAATGCAGCCTCTAGGCGAAGTAGTTATGCTCATGTTGCTAATGCACAACATGGACTTACCGTAAGTCATGTCCGGAGCTATGAGCTCACAATGATATTCTCAACTTTTTGTTTAAAGCTTTTAGAGTCCTAAACATTGTTGTACCTAAAAGTCACCAGATCGGCGGGGATTTCATATAGAGACAATACAATCCATTAATCTTGTTGACCAGAAATGTTGATTCGATGCGTTAAATAAAGAACATTCCATTCAGAATGGCAAGAGAGAGCGTTTGAAGCATTGTACAAGAATATTCCCTATGTTTATTTTCAAGAGTTCTGATTCACTTTGTCTCAGGAATAAAAGCAAATCATTTCACTTGATCCTACATGCCGCTAGTTTTATTTTTCTACTTCTCTTTACCTATCCTTAAAATTAGCTTATTTCTGGGGTTTGTAGTCAAATGTCTAAGGCAATGGTCTCCAACCTGTGGCTCGCAGACCTCTATGAGGAGCAGGTCTCCGGATGGTGACTATTGTGAGTAGACTAGATGCAAACAGCAGATCTGGACATTTTTTGGTGAGGAATAAATCTAGTAAATTGGAGATAGGATGGTACTGCCAGTTAGAGGGTGCTTAAAGGTGAATGCATTAGTGTGGTGAGTGTGATAGATCCAAGAATACCGAATGGGTTTTTAAGTGAGAACCCCTTGGATGTAAGTGTACTGCCTGTGAGTGAAGAGGCATCAGGGGCCTTCTGTGGGGAAGCTTTGGCTGTCATTACACTGGAAATGGCGGGGTTCTTGGTGTCACTAAGGTGGAGGTCTGGGAGGTTTGATGTGGCTTATGACCATCCTTCAGAGATGAATGTGGCTTTCAAGGAAAGAAAGTTTGGTGAACATTGCGCTTATGGGTTGTCTTTACCAAGATGATGGCTCTGGACTTCTCTTCGAACACCTACAATGATTATCTTTTTTCACTATGGGCAGCTGCATCCAGCCATGCTTTTCAACCACTGAAGGGGAAATGTAGTTTTACTTGTTAGCCATTCATGTAAATGATTGCCCATGTTAGCAAATGGTTGCTTGCCCCCACTCACACCCCCAGTTATCAGCAAAAACAGAGTTGTTATGCAAGAATGGTTCCTTTTCTTGAAGTCTTTAGTTGTCCAAATATTACACCGTTGGTGGCAGGGAAAATGCCGACCAGAAAAGGTTTTTCTCTGTGATGTCAGCTGTTTCCCAGAGATATCTCGAGCATTGAAAAAGGGGTTGTCGTTCATGAGACTCCCCCTGAAAAAAAAAAACTATATAGATATCTATAATATAACGCTAGGAGTGTCACTCTGTCCTAAGCCTTTATAGACTGCGCAGTCTGGCTCCAGACAGAAGACTGCATCCAGCGGTGAGGATTGTGTATGGCACCGGAGATCGCGGTACGGGTAGACACTGGATGCATACCGCGATCACCGGCGCCTTACCTGACCAGGAGGAGCGTTGCCGCAGCGCTTCTCTTCTCGCCATGGCAGGAGATCAGGAGTGCGCGTCGGAATCGCGCATGCGCTTAGAGCTATCCAGCGCCTTTTTGCTGAAGACACATTTACAGTGTGTTTTAAGCAATATGGCGCCGGACAGCGCGGTATGGGCATGTGCGTACTTCGGCGCCGCTCTCCTCCACCGGCCTGCAGCAGAACGGGACGGCGCTGGAGCACTGGGAAGATGGGCGAGTATAAATGTTTTTTTTTCTTTTTTGGGTATGTGCGCGGTTTAATAGGGGTGAGAGGGACCATACAAATCAGGATAGGCGGAGAAAGGTAGCATGCATATCAGG
>VIAB01001659.1:64027-78872 GCA_009801035.1 Oophaga pumilio | reverse complement strand
TTACAGGTAAGTTCTTACCAAAATCCGTGTTTTACCACTAACATTAACTAAAATATGTCACGAAAAAACAGTGTCAGAATTAGAGGGATACGTTGAAAAGTGAAAGTGGTCAGAATTGTAAAGATTGGCTTGGTCAAAATTGACCCGGTCACTAAGGGGTTAAGCTGTTATCCAAGACTATACGGACTCTCTACAAGAGTCCATAGACGTATGGCATGCATAGACATAAGTGTACGTAGTGTGTATAGTTCTATCTGTTTACTAAAGTCCGCTATACAGATACAGTAGCTTTTGTTCCTAAAATCTGCCCATTTTAGATGATATCATAGCATAATATAATTGATGAATTCAATAAGCTAAACATAATTTTTAAGGGCATAAAAACATTTAAATTTAAGGGTTTTAT
The DNA here is from genome assembly GCA_009801035.1 of Oophaga pumilio. NCBI lineage: Eukaryota > Metazoa > Chordata > Amphibia > Anura > Dendrobatidae > Oophaga > Oophaga pumilio. The sequence goes on along the minus strand of VIAB01001659.1, from coordinate 78,466 downwards.
TTTTATTAATGCTAAATTTGCGAACTCAGCTGTTGCGTACGGCTGCATAGCCCAAGTTGTGTAATTCGCTATAAATCTGCTGCGCAATGTTTCATTTATCTGTAAAAGCTAATATTTTATTGCATTTTAATCTATATAATTAAATGTAGATTTCTAGTCCTAAGAAGCTCAGCAACAGTTATGCAAACCAGTAAGATAAATTATGGCGGAGCGGTTAAGCTGCACGCAAGTTACCATAGATCTTTCTGAGAGGTGCTAAATATCTAAACCATTAGTTTCACGCCAACATCTTTCTCATTCACAATGGTTGAGGTCCTGACTTATAAATCTTTTTTATCAGACAATATTACCCTTACAGAGCAAAACTAACATCTAGCAAACCACAGTGAGTGGAAGTCAATGAAGGTCGAATAGGCAATGAAATTATTACAGATTTCACAATGAACGCTAATGGAGTTCTTTTAATGTGATTAGTTGTAAATGTCTCCGACCTTGTTGACAAGGGGTCATATTTAGTATGGTAATTTCTCTTTCCCATTTTGAACAAAAACATTTTTTTAGAAACTCCCCAATTTGCATAATATTTGATGTAGTAAAACTTTTTATCTACATTTATGGACAAATTGACAGTGTTTTTCAGTATATGAAAATTTTGACCCTATTAGCTTTTATGGGTTTTTAGGTTAGTATCTGTCACGTGTCACTTTGTCCAGTGATGATGTCTTGGACTGACCTCAGACGGCAACTATTTAAAGCATGTGCTGCATAGGTGTAATAGAGAGTGCTTTACAATGTCAGCATATTATTATAGAGCAAGTTAGAGACTGTGAATACTGTACCTGCCATGATTTCTATTCATCCTTTAGGCTTTTTATTGATTGGTTTGTTTATTTTCCTGTTGTGTTCATCCTTGTATTGGGTTTTCCTTGTTAATCTTTGTAATTTCCAAATTAAGTATGACATATGTAGGATTTTCAGCTCTTCCCGGTGCCGCCCCAATCTCGTTCCACCCCAATTTCGTTCCACCATCTTTCGACCTCAGTTTCTGACTGACCGGACATTATAACAGTCACAAGCTCTCAATAGAAGTGTATGGGAGCCTCGTTGTGGCTCTCATGGACTTACAATGAGTTGTGGCATCCAGAACACCCAGGAAACATTGGAGTGATGCGGCAGGTTAGAAACTGCTTGGGAGTGACCCTAGCGGCCTCGGGAACAGCTGGAGATGGCAGTATAAGACTAGGGACATGGAATTTACTTTAATAGCCTTACTCGAGCATTATATTGTTGCCTTAACAGTCCCAAACAAGGCTGGGGAAGCAGAAACTTCTATTGGCTGCTCTCAGGCTTCACAGACTTCCCATGCTGATGTAATAGATAAATATATGCTTATATCACAATGCAGAAAAACCATGATTGGCTTAGCTACCTCTACAATAAGGCTGAACCTCTCATGTGTCACAGAGTGTAAAAATCATGCATTGTTCATCTTAGAAGGACTTGCTGCGTATAGAAGTTACTTCCGTGTCTGTGTCTTTCTTTCCGGGCCACTGTCTTACCCATTAGGAACTTGAGTGAATCATTTTTCAGATGATTTGTCTGTTCCTACATTAAATAAAGCTGCATATATTTTATTTTATTCCTATTGGATTACTTTTGTCTTGTTTTATATTATCCACTTGATCTTTGGGCATTGTATATTTAAAATGGCAAGCAGGGATGCATGCATTGCTTAGTTCCCGGCTGAATGAACGGTCTCTAAAGCCTGGCTGAACGTTGAGTTCCTGTTACTTTTTTCAGTCTTTGTTTAATTGATCATTTTTAAAAGGGTATTGCAATCTCAGACAGTTTTGACAGTTCCACCGTATATGTCATAAATGTCTAATATGTGGAGTTCCCAGGCACGGGACCATTATCTCTTATGCAGGCTAGGGTTGTTGTAAAGGGAGAGGTGGCCACATGCTGAAATTACCAAAATACATGGGATCTGCATGTCTTAAGCTGAAATGCCTGTCAGACAAATGCATGGCCGACAACCCCATAGACAAGAGTTCATGGCTCAGCGAAGTATTCTTGCATTTTCAATAGGGTGAAAGGAAAACAAAAGGATCGTGCTTTGAAATTACAATTTTCCTAACCTTCTGTTCCTCAACTTAATGACTCAGGAAGAATCCGTAAACACCCATATAAATGGTTAGCCAGTTGCCCTCGGAATATCAGCGGGTTCAGCTAACTTTCATTTAATATGTATCAGGTCAAGTGTGAACTATTTCAACTATTTTATCAGCAAGACCCCGTCCATTGCCCGCAATAGTGTTCTGTGGTTTCTGGAAACAGAGCAGTAGTACCTCATCTTATGTTTTAGTCTCTACTGCTCTTATTTTGATTAGTCAGTCTAGCGTGATGTCAATGAGGCCAGTAATCGCACTAACTTATGTATGGAGGCCTTTAACTGGCAGAAGGGAGTAATGTGCTGGCTGTAACCATTATCACTTGGGAACAAAAGATTGGATATTTTGCAATTCAACATCCTTTTTCCCTCAAAATCTGCTGTCAGAAGAGAGTCAGGTAATCTGCATAGACGTTAGACTGTTAGCCGGTCTTCCTGACATAAGCAGGTTTGACTAATGTTAATCTAACTTTTATGGACACTCTTACCTTTGAACCATGCGCCTAAAGCAAACTGTGTTTAGGCCAAACTCGCTGTGCCTCAATTTATAATTTCATATTGATTTGTAGCGAACATCTGAACACTATATATCTTTTTGTTAGGGATAAAAACACCAATTTAAACAGAAAATTTCGACCAAACAATATTGCAAAAACCCCATTTATATGTACTCCTTGGTACTTTTCATTCTCCACAATGAAAGCAAAGCATAAAATATAGTATTACTATTGTATTTTTTTAAAGAATGTTTTATCAGTAGTAGTGAAGTTTGAGCCTAATTTATTGTGCTCTTAAGCAATCTCCCCTCTTTAGATCCTTTGTGATTTCTTTATAAAACTAGTGCCTGATGTTAACTTAGAAAAGCAGAATGTACACCCTTTCCCTCCTTGTAATGTAGTAATAAATTGTTCTATTTTATTTTGGTGCAACTTTCTGTTACTTTATTCTTCTTTTTTGTGATGTTTCATAAGTAATACTTTTTTTTTCTTGGCAATATATATTTCTGCAGTCAGAGCACTTATTTCCTTACAGTAGCTACAAATATATGCGTGTTCAAATATTCTAGTGCGGACGTCAAGTGTTTAATATAACTGCGCTGTAATTGGCAAAATGTATGACCATTTCCTTCTGGAACACAACCAGCCGTCATTAGAATATGGTTTTGCTCATTATTGCGCTTTAGATGCATAACCATAAATTTAGCTTACTGTCATTTGGCATGTTAATGATGCTTTTGTTTCTATTACTTTCTCTCCTATTTGTCTCTATTACTAGCAAAACAAATGTTTTATTTGCTTTGTAATGTATACCTCATATCTATCAAGTCCAAGAAAATCAACTTGGTGTTTAATACTTTTATTGCTGAGCGTATTTCACAAAAATTTAGTATAATGTCAAAAAAGTGCTGTTAATGCCTTACGTGCTGTGTTCTGCCTACAGGTTTAAAACATTTTATGTAGACTGGCAAAAAATCCTGGTATAATAATGCCACCGGTTTGAACTTATGTGAACAATATTGGTTAAATACCATCTTGATAACTGTTAGAATTTACTTAGTTTTGACCATCCTCCATCTTTTTGTGGTTTTCTGGCTGCTGGTCTATTCCCCTGGTGCTGGGCTTGTCGTTGGTCAGGTGATTGTATCACCCTTTATTACCCTGCACCTGCCTCCCAGACCTTGCTGGACATCAGTGTTAATCCGCTAGAGTTCTGGCTAGGTGCTTTGATAGCTTTTTGTGTTTAACTTTGTGCAGTTCTGGGAACTCTAGTTCTGCTTGCTTAGTCTTATGTTTTTCCTTTCGTTTCCGCAGCTTCCTCTATTTCCCTGCCAGGAGGTTACCTGTATTTTGGTTCCAGTCCCTAGATCTTTCAGGGATACCCTTCCCCCCACCTTTATGTCTTCGCTTGATTCCAGACTAGGAAATGGGTCTGTTCACAAGGAATAGGTCGCCCACCCCATTGTAGGGATTCAGTTTAGTCCTAGTGCAGGGTCAGCTTCTTCCCCTCCTGTCCTATTCCTGAGTTGCAGATATGTAACAATAACTTGATTAAGAGAAGGCTATCTTAGGATACGTACGTGTGACATCCTAGTTCAGGACGTTATTTTTTGTCATTATAGTGAGACAGCACTCGGACCCATGTAATAGAATGGATGGATTAACGCATCTGTTAAAGTCATTGATTTGAAAAGTAGATCCATTTAACTCAAAGCAAGTCCTATTCTGATCTGGTCTTGTTGGTCAGATTCGGCCTTTAAATTCTATGAGGATCCATATAGAATGGATGAAGTAAACACAACATACTTTGTACTTCAGAGTTACATCTAAGTTTCATTTGTTTTTTGTTTTTTTCAGTGATCCATTGTTAAGAGTCATGGTAACAAATGTCTGAATGCAGTCTTAGAAGGATTAAAAGGAATTTGTCAGTAGGATCAACCCCACCATGTATATGAGCATGTAGGTCACAGAAAGCTGAAAAAAATGTTCCCTTGAGAGCTGCGATCCGATGTCTTATTCCAGAGAAATTCTAATTTTTGTTAACATCTTAATGAGCTGTTAAGGTCTATGGGCCGGACATGGATCTCACCGAGAATTTACCTTCAAGTCTTATTTAAAATGAAAGCGGTCGTTACCAGTGTGAGACATGTAATGACTGACAGGCTGCTCTACATGGTAACACCTACTTTCATTTAAAACAAGCTCTGGAAGAACATCCTACAGTAGATCTATATTCTGACCATAGATCTTAACAGCTCATTTGCATATAAAAAACCACATTTCTGTGGAATAAGACATCGGATCACAGATTTCAAGATATTATTATTTTTTCAACTTTCTATGACCTGCATGCCCCTATAGATGGATTAGAAAGGTTGATCCTACTGACAGATTCCTTTTATGATATTTCCCGATGTCAAGGATAACAGACAGGGGGTTAGGCAAGTCTCACCACAGCCACCAATTGTCAAGGATAACATTCGGGGTGGGGTCATACAGAGCCCACCGCTTTTACCACTACACCGTCGATGACATCGGTGGAGTTGGCATACTCCTGTCTCCACAAAGCACTTTTCAGGTCATCCCCCCAGTTCCATCACTCTCATTCCCTTCTTTTGAGGTCCACACCATCAGGCTCTTCTGTTCTCTCTCCCTCAGTGTAGCGGTCATATATCGGCTCCCAGGCTCACCCAACCAATTCCTGGACCATTTCTCGGCCTGGCTGCCGCACTTCATGTCCTCAGAACTACCAACCCTTATCCTGGGAGCTTCAACATCCCCATAAACAGCCCCACTTCCACATCTGCATCCCAGCTCCTATCACTAACCACTTCTCTCAGTCTCTCACAGCTCCCAACCTCTGAAACACACAAAGACGGTAACATCCTTGACCTGATCTTTGTCCGGCTCTGTTCAATCTCCTACCTAATTAACTCACCGCTACCCCTCTCTGACCACAACATTCGCTCCTTCACGCTCACAATTCCTCGCCCATCTTCTCTTTTTTCTGTAGTGATCGGGCTGTACACCACTACAATGACAATCTCAGAGGAACCCTTGACCCAGTAACACCCCTAACCCTCAGAACCTCCAAGCACAGAGTAAAACAGCCCTGGCTCACATCGCAAACTCGATTTCTCCAGCGATGCTGCAGGAGTGCTGAACGCTCGCACACCAGAGACTTCATCCACTTCAAATGTATGTTAAGAACCTATAACTCTGCCCTTCACTTTGCCAAACAGACCTACTTCACCACCCTGATCTCCTCACTATCCAACAACCCCAAAAAACTTTTTGACACTTTTCGCTCCTCAGGCCGAAAGCACGAGCCCCTATCACAGACATTTGCCGTGATGACTTGGCCCCCCACTTTATAGAGAAAATAGATAATATCAGTCAGGAAATCCATTCTCAGCCACCAAGTGCAGTGACTCCCATCCCTCCCTGTATTTCCCCTGGCTCACTCTCCACATTTGATCCCATCACAGAAGACGATGTCCCCAGGCTCCTCTCTTCTTCTCATCCGACTACATGCACTACTGACCCCATTCCCTCACATCTCCAGTCCCTCCTGTTGTTACTACTCGACTAACTACAATCTTTAATCTCTCCCTCTCCTCTGGCATTTTCCCATCCTCCTTCAAACACTCTATCATTACCCCACTATTAAAGAAACCCGCCCTCGACCCATCCTGCACAAATAACTACAGACCAGTTTCCAACCTCCCCTTCATCTCTAAAGTTTTGGAACACCTGGTCTACTCCCGCTTTACCTGTTACCTCTCCACTCATTCCCTCCTAGACCCTTCAGAGTCCGGCTTCCGCCCCCTACATTTGACAGAAACTGCACTCATCAAAGTGACCAATGACCTTCTGACAGCAAAACGTAACGATAACCACTCTCTGCTCATCCTTCTCGACCTTTCTGCAGCTTTTGACGCTGACCATCGTCTCCTGCTCTCTAGGCTCCAGTCACTAGGCATTAAGGACGCTGCCCTCTCCTGGTTCTCTTCCTATCTTTCTGACCGCTTCATCAGTGTTTTGTTCGCTGGCTCCACTTCATCCCCTCTTCCTCACACTGTTGGGGCACCTCGGGGCTCAGTCCTTGGCCCTCTTTTCGTCTCTCTCAACACGGCCCCAATTGCACAGACCATCAGCAGTTTGGATTTCAGTACCATCTTTATGCTGATGACACACAACGATACACGTCATCCCCTGACATTACCCCGGCTGTACTACAGAACGTGAGTGACTGTCCGCAGTCTACAACATCATGTCCGCTCTCTATCTGAAACTCAACCTCTCTAAAACGGAAATCCTTCTGCTCCCGCCGTCTACTAATCTCCCTAAATCTGACATTGCCCTTTTCGTGGGTGGCACCTCAATAACACCCCGGCAGCAGGCTCGCTGTCTGAGTGTTATGTTTGACACCAATCTCTCCTTCACCTCCCATATACAATCTCTTGCCCGCTCTTTCTGCTTACACCTAATGAACATCTCTAGAATCCGCCCTTTTCTCACCATGGAAACAACAAAAACCCTCACTGTGGCCCTGATCCACTCCCGCCTGGACTACTGTAACGCTCTATTAATTGGCCTCCCCCTTTCTCGACTTTCCCCTCTCCAGTCCATCCTTAATGCAGCAGCCAGGGTCATCCTTCTGGCTAATCCGTACTCAGACGTGTCCGCTCTTCGCCAGTCGTTACACCGGCTGCCCATTCACTACAGGATCCAATTCAAAGTTATTGTTCTCCCCACAAAGCTCTCCACTGTGTGGCACCCCCTTAAATCTCCTCCCTCATTTCTGCAAACGACTTTCGACTAACCTCTGCACTAATCCGTACCTCCTACTCCCGACTCCCAAGACTTCTACCGTGCTGCACCAATCATCTGGAATGTTCTACCCCAAGAAATTGAAACCATCCACAGCTTGCACAGTTTTAGGCGCTCCCTCAAAACACATTTGTTCAGAGGGGCCTATCACGTTCCCTAATCAAAGTCATTTTATGTGTAAGTGTGTGTGTGTAGCCCATCCGCTATCTCTATGTATCCCCCACTCCCTCACGATCACTGGACCATCATTATAAATAAACACCTCTACTTTGAATCTCCCCCACTTCATTGTAGATTGTAAGCTCTCGCCAGCAGGGTTGTTTTATTTTGCTGTAATGATTGTATTGTTAACGTTGTTACTTATGACTCTTGTGTTTGAAACTGTTAAACTGTAAAGTGCTGTGGAATATGTTGGCACTATATAAATAAAGATTATTATTAATATTATCCCACAAATCTCACCTCTGTCACCAGTTTGTCAGGGGAATGCCTCCAATCATCAGGGCATTTACGCTATGGACTGATAAGGGGTGGACACGGCTGCTTCCATTACTAGACTAATTATTGGGGAACTCATTGTGAGCGTTTGGTACATACACTCTCGATTCCAACCAATGGAATATATATATATATATAAAAAGATAGGATGTACGTCACTTTGTATAAAAATACGGTGACGGGTAGGAAATCGCTCCATATACTTAGTAAAGAAAGAATCCAACGCTCATAGACTTGGAGAAAAATATCAGATTTATTAGCAAAGCAATCCAAAAACTAACATTTCGGTCGAAAGGACGTTCTTTAGACTGATTGCATATGGTACACTGCATGTAACAGTGCTGTGGGGAATGGGAGATTCAGAGTGCAAATCCAATGGGCATTGAATCCCTATTCCCACAGCGCTGTTGCATGCAGTGTACCATATGCAATCCATCTGACAAAGGTCCTTTCAACCGAAACATTTTGGATTGCTTTGCTAATAAATGTGATATTATTTTTCTGCAACTAGATGAGTGCTGGATTCTTTCTTCACTAAATAAATATATATATATATACGCATACACTCTGCCAGCTCCACAATGACAAAAAAAAGGAACCACTAGTAGCTGCCACCATCAATCATTTATACAGTCCGACTGGAAACCAGTTTCAGGTGGCATATGGCAAGGGTGCAGTTTACAGAGCAAGAGGAATAGAGCTGTTACATGTTATAAATTTAATCCCGAAAAGTAGCCAGTGTTTATAAATAAAAAAATATAGAGATGTTACAAAATGGAAACAAAACAATATGGTATTTACAATAACATATAAAAAGGAATAACGAATGAGAAGTACTAAACTGTTGTGAATGTGTTAGAAATGAATTCTGAGCGGGAGCTCCCTCTGGTGGTTACAAACAGTACTGAACAATTCAATGAAGATTGTGAAGATTGGCGATCAGGAGTTACTGACTGGTCTTATATAAGGGAGGTTCCCTCCCATCAGGGTTGCCGGTGATCAATTGTTCTTGTCTCAACTTTGGTTCCTGGTTCACTTGGAAGCCTGCTGTGTCTTGCCTGCATCTTCTGCTAACAGATAAGATATCTTCTGCTTGTATTTTTGTGCTTGCTTTTTGCATTGTTTCCTGCACTCTTGTGGAGGTCTGCCAGGTCCCCTTCGGGGGGCTTGTGCTCCTCTCAGTTTATCTGAGCCTCTGTTAATTGTTCATTTGCCTTTTCCAGTTTTTTCAGTGGCTGCGGCTTTGTTTTGTTACACCAGAGAACTAATTTAGGTGGTAGAGGTCGTGTGATCTCAGGTGTTTTCGTAATTAGTAGAGTTGGTACTTTTTAGGGTTTTTTGGGATTGCAGTAAGTGTCCTTCCTATCCTTTTCTGTCCAGGTAGATTGAGCCCCAACGTTTGCTCATACTATTTTCTGTCTGTGTCTGTATTTCCTCTTGTCTAACCGCCATTACATGTTTGGGGGCTTCCTATGTTCTTTGGGGATCTGCTCCGGGGCATAGTTTTCCTCTTTCTATCTTTAGGTGTAGTTAACCTCTCAGGCTGTGACGAGGCGTCTAGGACCAACGTAGTAACGCTCCACGGCTGCCTTTAATTGTGGTGGTTAGTCAGGGTACTGCAATCCAGTAGATTCCAACCTCTCTGGTGTATTGCCTTTTTTGCCTGCTCTCCTCAGCTACCAAAACATAACACTAAACCTGTTGTTGCAGGAATGGCTCTTATCTTTATGGAGGGAAGCACTCCTATTGGGTAAAAGGAACACACTCTCAGTGAACTATGTCTTCCAGAATGACAAATGAAGACACACAAATATTGCTCTTTATTAGATCAAGATTAACCCCACATACCTCCCCTTGATGAGCTCATCTGGGAGCTGGTTGTAGGATGTGCTAGCCCCTATAGAATTTTATAAGATCCCCAACTTAAAGGATAGCTTTGCCCTGGAAGTCGCAGGCTGTAGACATTGTCGTCATGTTTCTTATCGCGATTTTACACTTCTATAGAAATGAAACATGACACTGATTGCACCATCCTTTGTATCCATATTAAGTTGAAGTGGTTAGAATGGCTTTATGGTAAGGTGAGTGTATCAGTCTGTCATTGTTAGTTTGTTTACTGTAAGTGATATTTGTATTTTAATGTACCGTAACTCCGTCTCATGTGCAGCACCATGAAATCAATGGTGCTATATAAATAAATAATAACTAATGTTAAAAAGAAAAATCACACAGACATAGACAATAATGTTAAAAACGGTGCCTCAAACCACAGGACACAAAGAGGACAACTGAAGCAGCATAAATCAATACACAGATCTGTATGGCTCTTTAATAAATTACATGCATAGAAAGAAGGCGGCCCATAGAATAATTTTATTGGCCCTCTTTCAAAGGATATGTTTAGTACCAATCAAGCATAGGCCTTAAATTTTCAGTGTGAAGTGAAAACACATATTATACAATTGGAGTTTTAATCGTAATCCAAATCCATATGACATTTTCACTGTTCATTTTCTGATTTAAATCTGGTGTCAATTTTAACACAGATCAAGTGACCCCTATTATCCAAATCATTGTGGGTCCAAAAGGTGAGTGTGCATCTATTGGACTTGTACTGCATAATCTTAAAATAGCACTGTTAAAAAATACTCTCAATTCCTGTTAAACTGGACAATGTAGTGAAGAAAACACTTTCTGGCATTGCAAGACACTATATCTTTCTATGATATATCTAATCCTAAATGCAAATCTATTCATGAATCATTGCATCTTGGGGGGTCGCCTTTTAATTGGTCCTCCTCAGGCTTTAAAGAGTTATAATTTTCTGATCACTGGGAATTTGACTTCTGATCCCTCCCCTCAGCGATCCCAAGATCAGGACCATGGAACTCCAAGAACTTTACTTAGCAGCCCTGTCTTGAATGCAGTGGAGATTAGAGATGAGCGAATTTGTTTGGCTCCCTCCTTATTCGGCAAGCTATAGCGCTTACAGAATAAGCTGCCGCGGGAACCCGGATACCTGGATCACTCCGGCTGATCAGCTGTTTGGCTCCGCAGCTGCATGTGTCGCGACTGTGTGACAGTCACGACACATGCATGGAGAACCCAACAAATAGGCTCTCCATAAAAATTTTAATAATCTCTAGTGGAGATGCGGGTGCTCGACCTCCTTTTCATTCGTTGTCAGTGTGACTTGTTTAGGCTTGCATGTTGAAGAAATGGTGTCTACACACAAAAATAAAATACCGCGTAACACTATAATAGTCCTAATGTGCACTGAAGAGCCTTTTATGCATGTTTTTCCATTAGTTGTGGGTGGACTGTATTAACTGAGTTCTTCTCAACATCTTTGACATGATATAAGAAACACTCTAAATAAGGAAATAAAAAACTACCCAGTACATTTCATTTTTATTCTACTATTCTAGATAGTTTGGATGGGTTACAAATGTATTCTTGAGTAGTCTGTGCACTCTATGTGGTTGATATTGATTAAACCATTGTGCGGTGATTACAAGTTGGCTGTTTGACACTCTAAAATGTTCTGTTTTTGATTTCAGTACTGCAAAGAGGTCATGTGCACGTTGTCCATTTAGTATGATGTTTGTACAAAATTTGTACTACTTACAAGTGAGAATTTTTTTGCTTTCTAAATAAAATGTCATCTAACTCAGATTACGGTACATAAATTTGTAAAGAAAGATGTAAAAATACATTGGCCCCCTGAAACAAATAAATATCTGAGCAGGGTACTAATGCAAAGTAACACAAATAATAATTTTAATGATAATTTTATTTATAGCGCCAACATATTCCGCAGCCTATTACAATTAAATAATTAGTAAAAGGGCAGAATCCTCACTAGCAAAAATGTCTTTCACTAACAAGCCACTGTAGTATACCTACAAAATTTGGTAGCAAACCTATGGGCCCATATATAAAGCCTATGCTTGAGATGCAGTATATGGCTAGAAATCAAATACTGCCTACAAAAATAACTGTATACTCCAGAAGTAATGTCAAATAACCTTTATTACACACAATTTTAGAATAAACATGATAAAAACATTTAAAAGTAGTGATGATTACGCCTAAAATCGTACCATAGAAGATACAAAAGCAGTGTAAATAATGCATCAGAGATGGGTAATAGCTGTGTATATAAAACTTGTATGATGATGCAGTCCAAAAATGTATATACAGAAAGGACCAAATATTCCTAAAGTATTAATCAATTGCAATGGTCACAATAAACTTCATTATTGTCCATTATTTTTGGGCTGCATTATCATAAAACTTATGCCGTATTTTTTGGATTATGACGCACTTTTTTTCTTCCAAATTTTTTGGGAAAATGGGGGTACATCTTATAATGCAGATATACAGTACCTACCGCGGTGGAGCAGTGTCCAGGGTCGCTGCTGGAGCAGTAAAGAGTTGAGCGTTGCTGCAGGCCGCAGGCTGGGATGAGGGGGTGTTCAGATGTGGGTGTGCTGCTGCGGGTGTCCGCTTCTTTTGGTGTGTCCGGTGCTGAGGGCTCTGCCAACATTTTGTGAAAGGCCACAGCCCCCCGCAGTTCCATGGTTTCCTATGCGGTGGACTCCGGGAAAATGGCTGGGAAGGAGAAAGGGATTATGGATCACAGGTAGCAGGAGCTGACCCCCACATGCACATGCCTTTCCATTGTGTAACTCATCTTTTATATGTCTGGTTCAGAACTCAAGTTTCCAGGGTGTCATAGATTTCTAATATTGAAATTGCTGGTCTGTAACTGGACTGTGGGCTAAATTAGGGGTAAGCATCTTGTATATTAAATGTCCTGTTTTTTTCCTACCACTCCCCTCCATTTAGTAAATAGGAAATACAGAGGACCATCAGCCCAGACTTTGAAGCACTGGCTCACCAGGCCAAGGTGTCACAAATGACACTCAGTAGTTTTACAGGACCCCCCACCATAGTTGTGAATTACTGTAATAAGCATAAATAGAGGTTATGTCCTTTTGTGTAGTGACAATCCTGTGAGTGGCAGAGTTAAACTAATATTATTTTACTGATGATAGACTTTTCCCTTACACCCGGCCATTGACATGACTTAGTAGCCTATTTTTAAACATAAGCCAGTTGATCCTTGTAAGATTCGAACATGCTGCACTAGCACTAAGTTGGGTAAGGATGTTCACTGGGGCCCTGCAAAGCAACCTTGCTAACTACCGAGCCACTGTGCTGTCCCATGGCCTGTTAGTAGAACGCGTTTTTGCTACTTGGGCTTCTTTCCTGCTAGTAATTATTATTTGTATTAATTTACATAAAACAATGAATATATTGCCAAATTAACTAAAAAAGTTCTGTGTTTTTTTGTTCCTTCAGGTAACTGATAAGTCTGTGGAAGCATTTGCAGAACACTGTGCAGAGCTGGAATATGTAGGTTTCATGGGCTGCTCTGTTACATCTAGAGGAGTTATCCGCCTTACTAATGTGAGTAGACAAGTCACAAATATTTAAATTTTCTTTTCTGATTTAATCTCTGGTTTGTTCTTAAATGCTTTGTTTAAAGGAGCATTTGCACATCGGTGCTATGTTATTTATTTTTTTTTTTGTGACTGCATATGGATCCATTGAGTTTAAAGATGTTGTCCAGGACATTCTTTAGCCTAACTGTAAAAAAAAAAAAGCTAGCAGGCTGGTAGCTACTAACAAAGGCAACTACCTGCCTGTTGTACCCAGCGCCAGCACAGAGTGGTCACTGACCCCTCCTGCCGGCGATTCAGCTGCTCCACTTCAACAGAGCAGCTTTTCCTTTTCCCCCCCTCCTTCGGGGTTCCTCAAGGATCAGTCCTAGGCCCCCTTCTCTTCTCGTTGTGTACTTCTCAAATTGGACATCTGCTACAGAGTTCAATCTAAACTTATCACTCCAACCCACAAAGCGCTCCATGCTTCAGCATCACTCTGCATTTCCTCCCCGTCTCAGTCTACCACCCCACCCTTGCTCTTCATTCTGCTAATGACCTAAGATTAACATCCTCAATAATCTGAATCTCCCACTCCCGTCTCCAAGACTTCTTGCGTGTTGCACCAATTCTTTGAAATTCCCTACCCAGGAAAATTTGATTAATCCCCTAGACCCACAGTTTTAATCATACACTGAAAACGCATTTTTTCAGACTGGCCTACCTCCTCAACATACATATTTAACTCTGTGTTTATCCATAAAACATTTTCTTCAAACGCAGGACCATCGTATCATCTGATCGCACACCTTTTATACAGTTAATATCCTTTTGTGTATGTACATTTACACATACTGGTTGGTTACCGGTTCATGCAGTATGACGTGAACACCTTATTTATTATATTGATGGCTGTAGCGTACAATGCAAGCAGTTGTTACCATCCACCTTTACATGACTGCTATCTATTTTAAATTCTACAATAGCTCAAAAA
>VIAB01001659.1:37469-55987 GCA_009801035.1 Oophaga pumilio | reverse complement strand
GCTCAGTATGGATCACACCAGAATATAAAAAGTAGAAAAAGGATTATTTGTCAGAAGCGTACAGCTGTATACAGTGTTGGGGTAATTTTAAATCTCCGTATATATTTCCGGAGTAATACACAGACTCTCACAGGCTCAGTATGGAGTAGACCAAAATATAAAAGGCTAATATCTCCGAAGATACCAGGCGTATACAGTGTAGGTGTAATTGTAAATCTCCGTATATATTTCCGGAGTACCACAGAGACGCTCTCTCTAGTATGGATTTGACCGTAATACAGAAGGCAGAAAAACGGTAATGTATCAGAAGATACCAGCTGCATACGGTTTTGGGGAAAATATAAATCTCCATATATATATTTCCGGAGTCACACACAGATAGTCAGCATGTATTTGTCCGTGATACCAGCCTGTACACGGTAGTGTGTGAGGAACGTACAGCTCTATACGGTGTGGGAAAAAATGACGCTCGGTAACTGTGCAGATAAAAAGAATAAAAGTATTAGTGCTGTGTAGGTGCTGTGTAAAAAGCAGTCTGCACAGCAATGTACACACAGCAATACAGCTAGCAGGCAGGAAGTTCTTCCCCTATCACTGGCAGGCAGCCTAATAACCAGCGCTGCTGCATACAACAAAAATCTTCCCTGTCACTGCACACTAACTGTACAGCAAGATCGCTATCAGCACAAGCACAAAATAACTTTTTTTTCCTGCCTAACTGTGAAGGACAACCCCCGTCCTCCCACGTCACCAGTGTGACGTAACTCCACAGGCACAGCTATCCAGCGCCCCCTTTATCTCTCAGACCAGTAAGGGAACTGCACCTAGAGCAAATGGCCGCCGGGGAGGGTGTCCTGTTACCCACTGGGTATTCTAAGATTCGTGATCAGAGTAAAAGCATCAGCATAAGATTAATTTTATGGTTTTAATTGCCTTAAGGGCGCACTAGATAATTACCGAAATATACAGTAAGCTATACAACGGAATTACAATGGATTTGCAGTCAGAGTAAAATACAACAATAATGTACAAGGCTTAGAGGTATTAGCTAGAGGTCAATATTAACAGGTTGTAGGGACATGTGGAGGCAGGGAGCTCTTCGATCCACAGGTGAAAGTCTTAGTTGCTGGGCAGTACCCCAAAACGTGTACTGCTGCTCCCTTGGCAGATCTGTCCCTTGTTGTTTCTTGGCTTCTGTGAGAATAGATCTAGTCTGCCCATAGCTCACAGTTCTTAAACCTGCTAGGTCCCTCCCCTCGGTGTCCGAGGGTGGGATGATAATCTCCACCCTTAGCTTCCTGCAGAATTTATTCTCAATATCTAAAAAAAAAGGGTTAACTTTCTCCAGGACGATCGGATCAGGACACGAGAGGTACCAGCTGATGCAGAATGTTTTGCCTGTCACATGAATATCAAACCTGGCCCGATTGGGTCTCGTTTGAGGGCCAATCTCTATATCTCCGACCCCCGAGCTATCACCGACTCGAGAGTTGCACCGTCAAATGCCCGA
Source organism: Oophaga pumilio (assembly GCA_009801035.1). NCBI lineage: Eukaryota > Metazoa > Chordata > Amphibia > Anura > Dendrobatidae > Oophaga > Oophaga pumilio. The sequence continues at coordinate 54,477 of VIAB01001659.1, read as the reverse complement.
GGTCCGCCGGGTCACACAGATATTTTTATGAGAATGTACCTACAAAGATGTGCTCATAATTCATAATCCTAGAACGGAGCCTTCGTGTCTGGAAACATACAATGGATGTGTTTTCAGTGTCTAGCTGGCAGGTATAATCTAATTGAAGCCTCCAGGCATCTCATTACTATGCTAACAAAACTTACTATTCACCATGCTGACTTGGCTCCGTACTGAAGCTTTGAAGCTCTGTTTTGGGTCTTAACTCGTTACCATACTAAAGACCTTGCCATTCAAACATGGGAGCGATAAATACTGTTTTGTGCCTTAATTACGTAGCATACTAAAAGGCCTTGTCATTGCCTGGAACTTTGTGACGTCAGGCAAAATATCTTCACTGGGCCAAGCTCAGACAAAATGGAGGCTGGAGCAGGCCAATATCCAAGATGGTGGCTGTTCCTTCCTCACACTAACTCCCTACTGAGAAACAGCGGCAGCAACCTCTCCCTACGCTAAGATCGGCAGTAGTAAAATGGCGGTCGGCGGTCAGGGCTTTTATAGCCACTGTGACGCCACACAAAGCAAGCCAATCACTGCAATGCTTCTCTAAGATGGTGGTGGCCGCTGCCCATGTCATCTCGTTGCCCACATTGTTCGTCCTTGCTCATTGGCTGAGAGAAGGCGCCTGCAAACATTATGGGAAAACAGACTTTTGCGCTTGGGTTGACTACCGCATGGCCGACCTCACGTTATGGTCTGTTTTCGCTCGGCGAAACCCGACTTTGGCGAAAGTTGGTGATTTTTTTATCTGACCGACCAATTTCGCTCAACTCTAGTGCCTGGGAATTTAGGAGGCAGCGATCATGCTATCCTCGATTTTTTGATTGCAAAAGGAGGAAAACCTACAAGGCCTCAAGGCTCTGTTTGGACTTGAGAAATGCAGATTTTAATGTAGTCAGAAAAAGAGTAGGAAAGACCCAATGGCTGGATGTTGTAATTAGCAGAAATGTCCAAGAAGGATGGGATATTTTGCTAAATGAAATTCTCACTGCAAAATATGTAACAATCCTGAAAGGAAGGAATATTTTGGAAGCATTTAAAGAGACCAGGTTGTATGAACACAGAAATTAATCACTTGTTAGAAAGAAAAAAATAAATATATATTAAATTAAAAGAGGGGGGTATATCTAAAAAAAATATAATGCTGCTTTCAGGGAATGCAGGGCAAGTGTGAGAAGCACTAAAGCCAGTAATGAAGTGAGTCCTTGTCCAGTTGAATTACCTCCAAGGGTACTGAAAGAGTTATCAGAAGAAATTGCAGAACCACTAGCCAGAATCTTTAAAAAATCCTGGAGAACAGAAGTCCCAAAAGATTGGAGAAAAATACCAGGAAATATATTTGAACAAATTGTTAAACAGCATGTGTGTAAATGTTTGAATAAGAATACAGTAATTTACCAGAGCCAGCATGGGTTTGTAGCAAACAAGTCATGCCAGAATAATCTAGTTTCATTGTGTGATGGAATCACTGACTGGGTTGATCAGAGAAATGTGGTAGATAATTGTAGATCTCAACTTCAGCTAAGCATTTGATAAAGAATATCATACTGTCATTAATGAAAAAAATGACCAAGTATAGGATTGACAAGGCTATGGTTAGGTGGATCGATAAGTGGCTCAGTGATTGTACTGAAAAAGTGATAATAAATGGTTGCTCATCCAATAGGAAGAGTGTTTCAAGTGGGGCAGTACCACAAGGCTCTGTCCTGGCTATAGGAGTTGGAAGGACCTAGATAAGCTTGAACAACGGGTAGCTACTAATAGAATGGTATTCAACAGGGAGAAATGCAAGATTCTACATCTGGGCAAGAAAAATGAAAATTACATCTACAAAATGGGAGGAATAGAACTAAGCAATAGCATGTATGAAAAAGACATGAGTATACTAATACATCACAGACTGCAGATGAGTAAACAGTGTGATGCAGCTGCAAAATATGCAAGCAGAGTTCTAGAATGTACCGTATGAAGAGAAGCATAAAGTCTGGATGACTCTATGGTCAGGCCTTGGAATACTGTGTCCAGTACAGGGCACCACATTTAAAAAAAAACAAAAAACATTGAAACACTCTAGCATGTTCCCAGAAGAGCTACCAGGATGGTGAGCGGACTGCAAACTATGTCCTACTAGGAACAGTTAAAGGATCTGAGAATGTTTAGCTTGCAAAAAAGAAGGGATGTCACAGTGTAGAGTGATCATCCTTATTCTCATTTGAACTTGGAAACATGAGAAACAATGGAATAAAACTGAAAGGCAGAAGATACAGATTAGATATTAGAAAAAGCTTTTTGACAGTGAGAGTGATCAATGAGTGCAACACGCTGCCACGAGAGGTGGTGAGTTCTACTTGAATGGAAGTCTTAAAACAGAAGCTGGAGAGACATCTGTCTGAGATAGTTTAGTGAGTCCTGAACTGCATTGATCAGAGGGTTGGACACAATGACGCTTGAGGTCCCTTTCATCTCTAACATTCTATGATTCTATGAAAAGTCCACCTTTATGGAGATTGCTATGCACCTTAGTGATCAGCCTCCCACTAATTAGTAAATTATATCTCATCCTATTAATAGATGATCATTTGTTTCTGCTGGACAATCCCTTTAAACCCTTTACCCCTCCTCCCCCAAGGTGGTTTGGACGTGAGTGACCAGTCTTATTTTTCCAATTTTGACCACTGTCATTTTGAGGTAATAACTCTGGAATGCTTCAACGAATCCCACTGATTTGGAGATTCTTTTTATTGTGACATATTATACTTAATAATAGACATTTAAAGAAACCTATTTCCAGAACATTTGGATTGCAACAAATATGCACTATATGCATTTGTATAATTTATATCCTGCTTACTGCATTCACTCCCATCCTCTGTCATTGTATAAACCACTCCATCCTTATCAGCCCCTCTGTCTTCTCCTCTCTTAGGTACAGCACTCTCTCTCTCTTTTCACAATGCTAAACTGCACAGATCCATTCAGTTCCATCATCCAACAAAAGAGACGCTCACAAATTTTTTTAACCATCTGCTCACTCTTTCTAGTCGCAGGTGATATCACTCCCATCCCCAGCCCTTCATGTTATGGTAAGTTGAACCCCTCACTACTGTACTCAGAAACCCCTCAAATCTCATTAATATTCCCTTCATGCCTAACTGTGCCCTTTGGATTTCTCACTCAGTGTGTAATACACTCTCCTTCATCCATGACTTCCTTTCTGATTCTCTTAACCTTCTGACTCTTGCTGAAACCTGGATCCAGCAGTCAGATGCCACCGCTGCTGCTGCTCTCTCATATGGTGGACTACATTTCTCTCATATCCCAAGATCAGACAACAGACCAGGAGGAGGTGTTGGGTTGCTTCTAACAACCAAATGTACCTTTCAGGTTATCCCCCAAGTTCCCTCACTTATCTTCCCTTCTTTTGAGGTACATGCTGTCAGACTCTACATCCCTTTCTCCATGCCAGTGGCGGTTGTGTCTCATCCTTCAGGTCCCTCCTATCAGTTCCTGGATTATTTTGCCACCTGGCTTCCACATTTTCTCTCCTGTGACATCGCCACCTTCATCATGGGAGACTTTAACATCCCAATTGGTTTTCTTCTCTCCCCTTCTGCCATTCACCTTTTATCTCTAACCTTATTCGGCCTTTCACAACTTAATAATTCCTACGCATGAAGACAGAAACTCCCTGGACCTGGTCTTCTCTACCGGCTTTGCTCAGTATATGATTTTACCAACTCCTCTCTCCCGCTTTCTGACCACAACCTTTCATTCTTTGTCAAGAACTGTCATCCCGCTCAGGACATTCCCACTTTCCACACTTCTAGAAATATATGTGCCATTAACACCCAGAAACTTGTGAAGAATTTGCAGTCATCATTGGTTCCAATCTACTCCCTCTCATGTCCTGACTCTGCACTGAACCATTATAATGAAAAACTGCAAAGTGCCCTCGATGAATCTGCACCTCCTATTCATAGAATAGTTCTGCACAGGCGGTAACAACCCTGTCACACGCTGCAAACATGTTTCCTACAGAGGTGCTCCAGGTGCGCTGAACGCATGTGGAGAAAATCTAATCTGCCCTAAGATTTCTACCATTACATGTTTATGCTTAAAAAGTACAACACTGCCCTTCACCTCTCCAAACAAACCTATCTCAACACCCTCATCACCTCACTATCCAATAATCCTAAGCGTCTCTTTGACCCTTTTCATTCACTACTCAATCCAAGAGTGCAGTGTTATGATTTGGTAGCCGAGGAGGATAGTAGCCAAAATAGCCTAGGCAACTAGACACCGAGAGAGGTTGGTAACTAGCGGATTGCAGACTCCTGAACTGACAGCACAACTAGAAGCAGCTGTGGGACGTGCCTGCGGTGCCCTAGACACCTCGACACAGCCGGAGAGATAACTAAGCGTAAAGACAGAAAGGGGAAAGCAAACTGCCCCGGAGTAGAGCCCCCAAAGGAATTGGTAGCCCCCAAACATATATTGGCAGTGAGACAAGATGAAATACAAACACAGGCAGAAAATAGAGCGAGCAAATGCTGGGGCCCAAAACTATCTAGAGAGAACAGAATAGGAAAGAATACTGCCTGCAATCCAGCAAAAACTCTTAAGAAGAACTCCAACCAGTCTGATATGCAAAAATACTGAGACCTCACGATCTCTCCCCCGCTAGATCAGAACTCCGGTGTAACTGGTAGCAAATAAGTGGATACTGATATAACAGGGAACTCATAATACATAAACAATGGCAAAGAGAAGCAGAGGCCAGCACAGGCCCCAGCAGGGGAACCTGGCTAGTACTTCCACCAGAATGGCAGAAACTGATATGGACAAAAACAAATGCCACAGAAATAAACAGCAAATAACTTATCTGAAAGTTGCAGGAGAAGCAGGAAGCAAGCTCACTTCTAAAAGAGACCAGGAAGCAACAATCACTGGCGAGGATTATGGGAAGGTAGCTCGCTTATATCTGCCCAGTCAGTCCCACTAGATTGCCACTCATCGCCACCAGGTGAAGGACTTCTGTTAGCCAAAGCAGCTTCATTACTATCAGCAGCCACCAGAGGGAGCCCAAATTCAGAAGTCAGATCCAGTGTGTTCACAAAAGTGCAGGCCACAACCATGGATCTCCGCGCTGACGATATGGCCAATTATTTTAAAGAAAGATTTGACCATTTCCGATAGGAAATTTTCTCCCATGCACTGTCCTCCCTCCCCACTCCATCTAGCTAACTCTGTCTTTGAACAGTCACGGAATAAAAAGTGATCAGGCTCCTTATATCTTCTCACCGCACTACTTGCACCAGTGACCGTATTCCCTCACATCTCCTCCAGTCCCTTTCCCCTGCTGTCACCACTTGCCTAAAATAATATTAAACCTCGCTCTCTGTTCCGGTATCTTTTCCACCCTTAAACATGCCATCATATGTCTATTACTTAAGAAATCATCCCACCACCCCTTCCCTTCATCTCTAAACTCCTGGAACGCTTGGTCCACTCCTGTTTAATCTATCTCTCAGATCACTCTCTTCTTGACCCTCTACAGTCCGGTTTCCGCTCTTTATACTCTACTGAAACTAAAGTCTAAAATGATCTACTAACAGCTAAACCTAATGGTCACTACTCCATGCTAATTCTCCTGGATCTCTCTGCAGCATTCAACACTGTGGATCATCAGCTCCTACTCACTATGCTCCGCTCCATCGAACTCATGGACACTGCTCTCTACTAATTTTCCTCCTACCTCTCTGGACGCTCCTTCATTGTATCTTTTGCTGGCTCCTCCTCTACTCATCTTTCCCTTACTGTTGGGGTTCCTCAAGGCTCAGTCCTAGTCCCCTTCCTCTTCTCCTTGTATACTGTCCCTATTGGGCAATCAGTAATTTGGTTTCCAGTATCATCTCTATGCTGATGACACCCAATTATACACCTCTACGCCTGACATCACGCCTGCGTTATTACATAACACCTGTAATTGTCTTACCGCTGTCTCCGACATCTTGTCCTCCCTTTAGGCCTCTTTCACACTTCAGTCGTGCGACGTCAGTCAAAATCTGCCAAAGTGTGAAAAAAGCGGATCCGCCATTTTTTTTTGCGCATCCGCTTTTTCCCCATGGACTTGCATGGTCGTCCGTTAGATCCGTTTTTTGACAGATCCGCCAAAAATTTGGCGTCCGCCTTTTTTCGAAAACATCCAATGCAATGTTTTTTGTGTCCGCCAAAATGGCGGACTATGGTGGATCCACCGCGTCCACCATTTTTTATAATGGCCGCCTATGGGTGGCTGATCCGCTGCCATCCATTATTGACGGAATCCGCCAGCGGATCCGTCGCTTCCATAGAAAACCATACAAAATCCTGACAACACTGTCCGGGGTCTCTCTCTCTCTCTCTCTCTCTCTCTCCCTCTCCTACGTGCCAGACAAGTTTACATGCATTTTCCGGGTTGAAAAGTTCATGGCGGATCCGTCTGAAAACGGATCCGTTTTACATCCGTTTGTCCCGTTTTATGGCGGTTCCGCTTTGTTCACACTTTGGCGGATTTTAACTGACGTCGCACGACTGAAGTTTGAAAGAGGCCTTATCTGAAACTGACCCTGTCAAAAACTGAACTCCTTCTGTTTTCTCCCTTCATTAACCTGCCTATGCCCAACATTGCCATTTCCGTGTGTGGTTATACCATTATTCCCCAACACATGCTCGCTGTCTTGGGGGTCATACATGATTCAGAACGTTCATTTGCCCCCCCACATCGATCACTGGCTTGCCCTTGTTATCTACAGATCAAAAACATTTCTAGAATTCAACCTTTTCTTACTTTCAACTCTGCAAAAACTCTTTTGCTGTTTCTCTTATTCATTCTTGTCTGCACTATTGTAACTCTCTACTAATTGGTCTCCCTCTTACCAAACTCTCCCCTCTCCAATCTGTCTTGAATGCTGCAGCCAGAATCATATTTCTCACCAACCATTACACTGATGACTCTACCTTGTGCCAGTCATTACACTGATTACCCATCCACTCCAGAGTTCAATATAAACTTATCACTCACCCACAAAGTACTCCTTGGTTCAGCACCACCCTTCATCTACTCCATCGTCTCAGTCTACCACCCTTCTCGTGTCGTCAGTTCTGCTAATGACCTAAGGTTCACATCCTCAATAATCAGAACCTCCCACTCTCATCTACAAGACTTCTCGCGTGCTGCTCCAATTCTTTGGAATGCACTACCCAGGACAATTAGATTAATCCCCAATAACCACAGTTTTAAGTGTGCCCTTAAAATGCATTTCTTCAGACTGGCCTACCGCCTCAACACATTTTTCTAACTATCCCTGTAAAATTTTCATAACCAGGACCCGCATATCATGTTGTCATTCGCTTTATGCATTTAATAGCCCTCTGTACTTTTACACATACTGGTTGTTTACCATTACGTCTGGTCAGAACAATGAAAGCCATTGTTACCATTCACCTTTCGCGTCTCCACTATTTCTCCATAGATTGTAAGCTTGCGAGCAGGGCCCTCTTTTATTGTCTGTACAAGTCCTCTCTAAAATATAAAGTGCTTCGGAATATGTTGGCGCTGTAGAAATAAAATTATTATTATTATTAATGATAGTGGTAAAATGACTTGTGTTTGTGAAAAAAAACAGAAATTTGGTGAAAATTTGAAAAATGTAGCAATTTTCAAATTTTTTGTTCTTTTACCTCTAAGTCAGAGATATGTCACACAAAATATTTAATAAATTACATGTCCCACATTTCCACTTTTACATTAGCACAATTTTTGAAACAAAATATAACTTCCTACCAAAAAAATATTTTGTTTCTCGTCCAGTGCCTCCCATCTTCTTGTAATGCCGCCCTCCTGCTTGCTTCATGGTTCCCCGCCGTTGCACTCCTGCGCAGGCATACTTATCTGCTCTGTTTAGGGCAGAGAAAAGTACTGCAGTGCGCAAGCGCTGGGCCCTTTGACCGTTTCTGGCTCCTGCGCACTACACTACTATAAAGGAGCCATGAAGCAAGCTGGAGGGCGGCATTGCAAAAAGATGGGAGGCGCCTGACCCGGACCTAAGACACCCATCGGACCGGACCACCCCCCACGTGTGAGTATAATAAAACTTATTTTTCTTATCTTGCAGGTCAGATCGGGGGCTTAGCTAATGCATTATAGAATGCTGTAGATAAGCCCTGAAAGGCTGTGGCCGCATCTTATTTCATCCAAAACTGCTGACAGATTCCCTTTAACCACAATTTGAGATCTTGAGGGACTGAGCGCTATTTGCCTTCTGGAGTGTAGGTTTTACTAGAATAGTTTGCGGACTCCATATACAGAACCCCTAATTGTTAGAAGAGCAAAATCCCTCTCTCAAATGACCCCTTTTGGAAATTATACCCCTTTGAGAATTTATCTACAGGAGGTGTAGTGATGATTTTGACTCCATGAGTGTTGTCCATAAACAAGCAGCAGTGGATTTTGCTGAATGAAAATTGTAAACTGTTGTGGTAGTGACCAGTGCCTTAATGTAATCAGTATGTTATGCCCAGCTCATGCTTCTGGAGACACGCATCCATAAATTAGGTGGGCTGTCATAGCTACAGAAATGCCCAACATGTGCATGCTTTGTTGTTTAGGCACACTTGGGCTCAGAAGGGAGGGGGCATTTGGATTTGGGAGCGCAGAATTTTCTGAATTTTTTTTTGGAGGGTGAGGAGCCATTTCGCATAGTCTTTGTACTAGCAGTTCTTTTTGGGAACATTTTACATAATGTTTGGGATCACATTTATCTGGCACTCTGCGCTGAGAACTTACTTTGGGGTTTCCATCTAAACCTCTGACATGATTCAGAGGAAACCCCTGATGGAGCCATAACAATGAGGCAGCAGAATTACTCTAGACTTAGTCTGGCCTCTGTTCAGCGGTGTCTTTTTCAGAAGTGCACAAAACTGTGGCCGACTGCACTTTTATGCACACCTAAAAAGACTGACACTACCAGATTATAGGCCAGGCGGCATCCACATTGCCTTCATGTGCCTCATTATCGGGAATATTCCGCCTGGGGATCTGTCTGAATTGCGTATTTCAGAGCTTTACACTGAAACCCAGATGTAAGCGCTCAGCATATAGCGCAGGGTAAATGTGAGCAGAGCCTTACTGGGAAATTTGGGAGGCAGAATGAACAAATCAACTGCAGAAATAATCGTTTTTATTTATTTTTTGCACTGTTCCTCATGCGGTATAAGTAATTAGAAGACTTTATGCTTCGTGTCGGTGCGATACTAAATTTATATCTGTTTTTTACGTTTGGCTACTGTCACACACTAAAAGACGATTTTTATTGCAAAATCAAGTTTTGCGTTGCCATATTTTGGAAGCTATAATTTTTACATTTTTCCAGAATTGCAAAGATGAAAGATATTCATTATGTGGGCCAACAAAAGGAATACTAATAGGCTAAGTAAGGGCTGCAAAACACAGGACTTGACCAAAGTAAGATTACCTATAACTTGCAGTGAATAGCTTGATTTCAGAAGCTTAAATAGTTTGCAGCCCCGCCAAGACTAAACACTAGGGAGCAAACACTAACAGAAGTTAAATCCTGAGCCTTCAACCTGTACAGTAATAAAAATCAGAGAACACAGGCCTATCGTTGTCATCCTGCGTTGCACAAAACAGAATTGCCGGCACAGATGTCACACCTTTCTTTTGCAACAGTTTCGATAAGATCTTTTCAATTGCTATGTGCATTGGTTTTCTTATGCAATATTAATGTATTAGACATTCATGGACATTGTTTCTTTAGTAGATCTGTTTTGTTTTCATTTTCAGCTTAAAAATCTTTCTAGCCTTGACTTGCGGCACATCGATGAGCTGGATAATGAGACGGTCATGGAGATTGTAAAGAAGTGCCAGAACCTCACATCTCTGAATCTCTGCCTGAATAGGAATATTGATGACAGGTATGCCATATCTTGTGTAGAACCACTTTATTGTACAATTGCATACAATTTTTTTCACAATGTAATCATCACAAAAGGGGTGAAATGAATGAAAAAAGGACATATATGCAGCAGTGATCTCTGCTGCTAGCTGTTAATTACCATCCGTAACCTCTACATAGAGAACTCCAATATTAATGAAGTAATTTATGATCAAATTGTGATCTTAAAAGGATCTAGTCACATCCAGAAACAATATTTTCCAGCATCTTTAGGGTGTATCTACTGGTAAATAGCTGTAAAATCATGTTTGACATGGCTGGGTCCCTTTAATCCACCATTGATAACTGCATATCGCTGAGATTTTCTTTACTATTAGGAAGTTCACACGATCATATTAAAAAATCTTCTGAGTTTCATCGAGAAAAAATGGATTATTTTTCATCTGGATTTCAACCACATGCAAACCGTATGTCATTCTTTTTTAAACCTCAGCAGTACATCAGTGTTGGTCTTACGGCACAGTGTTCAGATCTGTACAGATCCTCAGAGCTGTACACAACATATGTTAGTAACTCAAAAAGCTTAATAAAACAGAGAGTGTGTTTATAAACTAGCAAAAAATGGAATTCTCACTGCGGATGTCGCAGGACTACTGAAGCCTGTGATTGACTGCAGTGGTCTGGTAAATAGATAAGTGCATCATTGAATTTAACTGTGATGACATGCTAATAGTCACTTGATCGGGGGCACAGAGCATGACATTGTGGGCTGCATGTGACCTCTGGGCTACTGGTTGTGTACCCCTTATGTTCAAAGGGTTCTGTTCGCAGGTTATTGCTATGTAATCCGAGGACAGCATGAGGTAGCGGTTAAAATGGGGTTAACATGTCAGGCTGTGTGCTGCTGTGCACTGACATTAAATGTTTTATCACTGGTGATTATTATGTGCCTGCTAGTCTGACTTCGCCCTCTCCTGTGATAAGCAGCTCTCTGTCCACAATATATATATACAGATACGTCTGGTGTGGGCGGGGTTAGCTTTCTCAGCTCTGCTGCTTTGCTAAATTTAAAAGCTCTGATTGTATCAGAATGGCTGCACTCAGTAATCTAAGCTATATATATTTGGAATCGGGGTCTCTGTTCTTACATTATGCTGCTTTCAGATGAGGTAGCAAATACCTGCTGACAGATTCCCTTTAAGGAATATAGGGAATATGTTCATTTTGTGACCTTTTTTCCTTGTATAGCTTTTTATTCCCATACCTTTTTTTTTTTTTTTTCTCTATGTGAACCTGCCAAGTTTGTGTGACACGTTTTCTAGATTGTCTTTATTTTATAGCATGTTTACTAGGACATTTCTCTGCAGGGATTGACAATGTTTTAAATTAAATATGTCAGCCGGAGCAATGCATCTTCGAGTTTTACTTCCATTGCATGAGATTGTGCAGGCCGTTTCGTCTTTCCGAGGATATCCCTGGTGTGTTTTATTTTCTTAAACACAGCAGCTATTTCTACAATGTTTAAACATTTCCTTCTTTTCATGTTTTTTACTCTCTTGTGTATTTATTTCATTGTGTTACATTTAGTTTTTTGTTATTTGCCCATTTCTGCGTTCTGTCAGTTTTCGTCAGACAGCTTTACGCTCCATATATAAACACATTTGTAAAAATACAGAACTTTCCCCTTAACGCTATTCTCTACCTTGAAGGCACATCCTGCCGTGTTACTGTGTTGTTTCTGCCTTGCTTAAGGGATGACTTCCCTGTGTAACAGCATGGCTGCGGTAAATTCAGTGCTTTATTGCTAAAATGAAAGTGATTTTTCTTGTTTTATTGCTGATGTTCAAAGCGTACAGTTGTTCCCATCCTGTAAACTGTACTTTATACATCTTCAGTGTCACATTGCTGGGACTACCAATAATCTAATGTGGGTATTGAAACGTACATTGATATCTTTTTTATTTTTAGTAATGAAGTGTGGATGGGTTAAAATGAAGGCAGAAATGTAAATCTGTATTATTGGTTTTCTCAATTGCCTGCTAAGCAATCCCTGTATGTGTTGTGACTGTAGAACACCCGTGAGACATGCATCCGTGGGGACTTGAAGATATTTTTCGAGCACGCCAAAGTCACTCAGATAGCACACGAGCATGCTCGGATAACACTTTATGCAAGCATGTTTGCTCATCACTATTGCTTATGACTAGCTGTGTGACCCCTGGGACCCTACTGATCCTAAAGGGCGCCACATTCCTCCACCCCGACACTCGTGTCCTTTTAATCCAATGAAATTGAATTTAAATATTGATTACTTTGGGATTTTTTAATTCACTTCTTATTTTCGGGACTTGGTCACACCTCCCAGATTGCGGAGATATATTTAGTGTTTGAAGTGCTATCTGGAATAGCTGCGCTATACCATTCGGGACATTTTATGTATGTACTGATATTTTTATATACATTTCCTTTTTCTTTAACTGTAAGACATGTTTTTCAGCAAGAAAAAAAATGTTGAGAAGTGCCTGCAGTGACAGGTGTCACATTTCTTAAGGAGACTTGGAATACTTTGGTTGGACCTATTAGAAATCTCTAATGAAGAATAATGGAGAGGGTCTTCATTTGTTGGCGTAGTCTGCAAAATAATTTAGGGTAGATAGAAAAGGGTACATTTCTTCTGAGGCCAAAATATTAAGGTTCCTCCTTAATGCCTGCTATTGTTTTTTTTTTTTTTTCAATTAGGATTTATATTACAGGGATACTATATATGACATATATAGGGAGATTAAAATTCTGTATGCATTACATTCTAATTCATTGTTTTTGTATTTTATAATCTAACAATGAATAATTTCTGAATGTTTTGCTTTTACTAGCAAGTCACTCATTTTCAGAAAACAACTCATGTTATATTTCACATGTCCTAAATGTAGCTCTAGAAGTACTAATCTTAGAAAAGCTTTCTTCTGTGAAGTGGAATGGTAGGCTGACCACATTTTGAACAATTATTTTCAGTTGACAAGTCTACAAGTTCAAATGTTTAAGAAAATGTTGTTTAACATGGATACATCATGTCTACAAACTAGACCTTTGGAGACTATTCACAATCCTCTTCAGTGGAATTATATGTAATAAGGCTTAATTAGGTTCCAATTTGAGTGAGTTAGATGCAATTATGGAAACAAAATCTTGCTTTAAAGTTGCACAACTTAAACAATTTATTTAAAGTTCTGACATGTTAATATCTCAATTTTTCATAGTTACATATAATTTCTTAATTTTCAGTGCATATATATGTGTGTGTGTGTTTGTGTGTGTGCATGTCATTGAAATTGCAACGGCAATAAGAAATCATGGAATCTTGTTTATATTTGTGTATAAGCCGACCCGAGTATAAGCCGAGGCACCTAATTTTGGCATGAAAAACTGGGAAAAAATACTGACTAGAGTCTAAGCCCGGGTATGCATTGTCCCCTCATCCCTATCCTTGTCTGCATGGCTCCTCATCCCCATCCTTGTCTGCATGGCTCCTCATCCCCATCCTTGTCTGCATGGCTCCTAATCCCCATCCTTGTCTGCATAGCTCCTCATCCCCTACCTTGTCTGCGTGGCTCCTCATCCCCATCCTTGTCTGAATGGCTCCTCATCCCCATCCTTGTCTGCATAGCTCCTCATCCCCTACCTTGTCTGCATGGCTCCTTATCCCCATCCTTGTCCGCATGGCTCCTTATCCCCATCCTTTTCTACATGGCTCCTTCTCCCCATCCCCAGGTGAGTATTCATTTCTCTTACATTTCGAAATTCATTAAATGCCTAGATTAGTGGCAGCTCCAAAATATGGATTGATCAAAAAGAAAATAGGAAGCTTTTGTGCCATAAAATTACAGAAATTTTATTGATATACCATTAAAATCCATACAAAAAGATGAATAAAAGGTGATTAAAAATGGGGACAACAAAATGCAAAAAAAAACGGTCATTATAAAGTACAGGAACCAGAATATGCATTGAAAACATGATATATTTCTTTAAAAAATCCTAAAGGAAGATTATAGGCCACCCAAAAATCAATATATAATTATATTATCTTTTAATTATTTCTGGGTGGCCTATAATCTTCCTTTAGGATTTTTTGAGAAATATATCATATTTACAATGTATATTCTGGTTCCTGTACTTTATAATGACCATTTTTTTTGCTTTTTTTTTTTTTTTTTTGCATTTTGTTGTCCCCATTTTTAATCACCTTCTATTCATCTTTTTGTTTGGATTTTAATGGTTTATCAATAAAATTTCTGTAATCTTATGGCACAAAAGCTTCCTTTTTTTCATTTCTCTTAAGTAGCGGGGACACGTGACTACCCGTCAGCTACTGGAAGCTGGCCGCTGCGGCTGTAACTGTGCTCGCTATAAGAGAAATTAATATTCTTTGCCAGTGCAGTGAATATTCATTTCTCATAGCAGCCGGCACATGCTTTATCTGCAGCAGCTGCCTCCTGTGACTCACTGCTCCGCCACTCCCCTTTCCCCTGCCGTCTTCTGGGACAGTGACTCGTGTTTAAGCCGAGTGGGGCATTTTCTGAAAAAATGTGCTGAAAAACTCAGATTATACGCGAGTATATACGGTACTGAAATCTCAGGATCAATAAAAATGTTAATATATAACAAGAGAAACAGTGAATCAAAATTTTCAAGATATCTCAATTTGTTTAGTATTAAGTTTGAACACCACAAGCAGAAAAAATATGCACTAACACACCTTACTTAGCTGCCATCAGTGAGGTTATCAATGGTTGTTTGTTCTGGAACACAAATCATGAAGATCAGCTGTTGGCAGCTTCCGTTGTAATTGCCAACCAAAGACATCCCAGATGTACTCCATTGGATGCAAGTTGGAAGGAGCAGCAGGTCATGGTACCACATTTATGCCATGCAGGCTGCTCACAGTAGCAGAATCAAAATGCGACCTGGCATTGTCATGTTGAAAAACCTACTCCTGCTAGACTTTTAGAAATGGCCATACCAATGGTGCCACCACCAAATTACTGTAACCCCAAGCTGTTAGTGTACCTGGACTTAAGACTATGTCCAAATGCTGTGCATTATGTCAACCCTCACCATAATCCCCGTGTAGGACCGGTGTGATGTTCCCTCATGAAGGCCTCTTCATGTTGGTGGCTACGTCATCTCATGGAGACCAGAGGATGGAATGGAGCAATGGAGGTTGAAATGGCATTCTTTCCACTTCAGCAGTAAGCCTCACAATTAGTTTAATCAGGTAAGTACAGTATGGAAATTCAGTATTTGATACATTGCTGATTTTACACTTTATCCTACCTACAAAGAATGGAGAAGTCTGTAATTTTTATCATAGGTACACTTCAACTGTGAGAGACAGAATCTAAAAAGTAAAAAAAAAAAATCGCATTGCATGATTTTTACATAATGAATTTGCATTTTATTGCATTAAATAAATATTTGATCACCTCACAACCAGCAAGATTTCTGGCTCTCAGACCTGTTAGTTTTTCTTTAAGAAGCCCTCCTTCTCTGCACTTATTACCTGTTTCAAGTGCACCTGTTTGAACTTGTTACCTGTATAAAAGGCACCTGTCCACACAATCCCTCTCCAACCTCTCCACCATGTCTAAGACCAAATTTTGACTGGATTTTTCCACTATTTCTTTAATGGTTTCAGCTCAGAAGCCAGCAGGTTCCCTCCGTTCTTCTCGCCCTACTTAAATATATCTTCTTCTCATGTGAGCTGATGAACTGTTTGTTTTTCTCATGCATGGGACATGTTGGGAACAGTTTAAGATGTGAATAACGGACTGTCCAGTTCAGGACAGTCTGATTTCAGTTTGGAATGCGCACGGCTGGCCAAAGACTGTTTGGGAAGCGCAGAATGGGCCGAAGCTTGTATGGGACGTGCAGGACACGTCGAGGTCCGTTTGCGACTCGCATGACCGGTTGAGGCCTGTTTGGGATGTGCAGGAATGAGGCAAGGCCAGTTTGGGTCATGTGCCTTAGCCCAAGACCAGTTTATATCGCATGATAACACTAAAATAGTCCTCAGCAGCACAAGCTAGTTAATGCAAATGTATTCTTTGGCATAAAAAAAATTAAGGGGTTGTCCACTACTAGGACAACCCCTTCTTGATCAAAATGTTTGGCCCCCATAAAATAATGCTTATACTCACCTTCTGTGCTGGCTCCATTCCAGCGATGTCGGCACTTGCTCTCCTCAGGGCTCTTGTGCAGTGTTGTGAGACGTGACTCCATCGCCCAGTCAGCGCTGGCATCATTGTCCCCGCCTTCGGACAAATCGAACATGAAGAGAAAGTCCGAGCCGCAGCTGATCTCGGACTTAATCTTCATGTTCTATTTATCTGAAGGCAGGGATCGTAACGCCGTCACTGATTGGGCGCCGGTGTCACTTGTCACAATAACAGCACGGCAGCCCCTGCAGAACGAGTGCTGACACCGTGGTAACGGCGTCGTCACGAGTGGCTAGCATAAGCTTTATTTTCTCCAAGTGAGGGGTATGATAAGGAGTTGTCCAAGTAGTGGACAATTTCTTTAAGAAGAATAATTGATTTAATTCACATTTCAAAGACAAACTCCTTAACGGATCCAATCTGGTATATCTCTAAAACACATGGGTATAGAGAGATTCTTTGCTGATATTAGAGGTGTATACTTACCTACATACATGTGGAGTCCTATAGAAGATGCCACAATTTTTTTTGTGTGTCATAATCAGTTGAAATGGGAAAAAATATCCCTCTATATGATAGTTTTAAGTCAGAGGCTTGAAATTCAAAGGAGAGCTCATGACTTCCGTAATACAGCGCCTTACCAGACGTAGCTGTAGTACACTCTTGTACATGAGTCTGAGTATTAGCTGTTTTGAAATAAAATACCAAATCATGGAGGTTACGGTAGTTATATTTTGGTAGTATTCAGGTAATCTGTAGAGCAGGGTTCGACAAACCCGGGCGCCAGGTCGCCAGTGG
>VIAB01001658.1:189639-211643 GCA_009801035.1 Oophaga pumilio | reverse complement strand
TTTAAACTTTTTAACTTTTCACTGTATTTGTTAGTCCCCTTGGAGGATTGGAACCTGCGGTCATCTGATTGATTGTGCCATTATACAGCAAAACCACATTATTGCTGTGTAGAGCAAAAATCATGGTTTCCTGTGATGCCAACTACAAGATGGTTTTCACAGGAGTACTTTCACGACAGGCATAGGGGTCTTCAGCAGACCCCTGGTCATCATGGCAACACATGGGCACCCTGCGATAACATCACAGGAGCGCCAGTGGATGTATAGAACAGCGAAACCCCTGCTGGTGCGCTGTGAATGCCTCTGCTTCACTCACGGCAGATGATGGCAGATGATGGCTGATGAAATCTACCAACAAAAAGGCATGCATGGTTTGCGAGCCTGCACCAGAGGCATGGAGCAAAACCTCATTGATAAAGAACAAAATTAGCACAAAATAAAAAGGACCATATCTCTGGAATGGTATGACAGATAAATCTGGAATACATAATGGAGCAGCATGATAAAAATAAGAGCAAAAACATGCTTCTTTTGGTCTTGTGACAGGTTCTTTTTAGTCCCTTAAGGACCAGGGATATTTCCATTTTAGCATTTCTGTTTTTTGCTCTCCATCTTCCCAGAGCCATAACTTTGTTATTTTTCCATCAATATGGTCAAGCGAGAGCTTGTTTTTTGTTGGACGAGTTTTACTTTTCAACTTCACCATTAATTTTACCATATCATGTACTGGAAAACGGAGAAAATTCTAAGTGGGGTGAAATTGCAAAAAAGTGCAATTTCACAATTGTTTTTTTACCATGTTCACAATTGTTTTTTATTACTACGTTTATTAAATGCTAAAACTTGACTATTATTATTATTCCCCAGGTCATTATGAGTTTGTAGATACCAAATATGTCTAGGTTCTTTTTTATGGTGAAAAACAAATCCAAAGTTTGTAAAAAAAATAATAATAATGGCACCATTTTCCGAGAGCTGTAGCATCTCGGTTTTTTGGGATCTGGGTCTGGCTGAGAACTTATTTTTTGTGCACCGAGCTGACATTTTTATTTATACCATTTTGGGATAGATACAATCTTTTGGTCACCCGTAATTGCATTTTAAAAAAAATTAATTCTGGCGTTTTGATTTTTTTTCTCGTAACACCGTTTACAGATCGGATTAATATATTTTTATATTTTGATAGATCAGGCGATTCTGAATGCTGTGATACCAAATATGTGTGCTTTCTATTTTTTTAATTTGTTTTATTTTGAATGGGGCAAAAGGGGGGTGATTTGAACATTTATATTTTTTTAATATTTTTTAAAACTGTTTCTTTTACTTTTTACTTGCTTCAATAATCTCCATGTGAGACTAGAAGCTGTGATCATCTGATTGTTTGTGTTACACATAGCAGGGCTGCTATGTTTAACAAAAATGCTCTTCCGCTCATAGCAGTTTGGCAATTACAACCACAGGGGTCTCCTGTAGACCCGAGGTTGTCATACCAACCCATCAGCGACCCACGGTCTTGTGATACAGGCACTGATGGGCGGAGCAAAGATGCACATACGTTTGTGAACAGATGTGGGTGGATCACTATTCTACCAGCGGCGGTTAAGGGTGCATGATAACTGGCTAGATGAGCTGTCGTGCTGGAAAAGGTACAGGCTCCTCGACAGGGGAGGCGACCTATGACAGACTTAACACATGGTAGGTCATTAAGGGGTTAAAAGAGCCAGAGAATTTTTCACTGCACATATGCATGCTGAAGATTAAGAACCCTTGTGTGCTATATTTAAACCTTTTTGTAACTTTCAAGGTGATTGGGCTCTGAGCACCATTTTGTCATTAATCACCATCTCCTGTTTACCTTACAAATAGATGGAATAGAATAAGCTGTATCAAATCAGATAACTAAAATGTCCAAAACGGAGAAGATAAGAGCGCTGCTTGAGGAAGGCAGGAACTTGTCAACTCGTGTGATTATGTTAGTAAGACAGGTCTGCATGTAATGGGACAGAGCAATAAATCATGATATATAAAGGGAAATGCAGGGAGAGGATAAGCCACATGAAGGTAATAGTTGTAGCTAATACAATCCTGTATGATTCAAATGTCTTAGGTCAGTTTCACACGTCCAATATTCACAATCTCAGTATGGACCGTGATGTTTGCACCGACCAAGGGACGAACTCAACACGCTCATAGACTTATATGAAATTGTTGAGCTCAGGTCAAGAGAACTACAGCCAGTCTGGACATCCATGAATGTTGGACTTGTGGAACTGGCCATATCTAATGCTTTGTGTCTATATATCAGTATTGCATACGTCAAAACTTGCTGGGTTTCTATTATAAAGGTTTTAAAAATTGCTTATTATAGTACGTGCATTGCTTTAAATCATGTCCTGTAAATTCCTATCTTAGAAATCCAACTTATAGTTTGCATTCAATGTTGCTTTCAGATAGCTTTAATGTGGCTATGTTTTAGCATCTGTCTTAAAGCCGCAATGAACTGAACTGAACCAAACTTATATTGCTTGAGACCCCAATAATTGTGCAAAAACTGAGAATTCACCACGGCTGTGAGGCCTCATGCATAAAGCTGTACATTGGCACATGGATACTCATACATATCTGGTGCATGCACTGCTTTTATGGTAGATTTCACACAACTTTCACAGTCCAAGTACAGACCACAATGTCATAACCGAGCATGGGTCTACTAAACCCACCCTTCATGTATGCAGAAGACCCACAGCCCAGACATTGTGATACATTCTCAAACTGTGGAAATCTAATGTGTAAAACTGGCATAAGTGAGTAATATCCTATAAATGGAGCCTCCTTTAGAGCATGCCTCAATTTTTTTCTGATGTATTTCTGAGGTATCCAACAACAAAAAGCTCTATATGGAATCAAAGGTGTAGATTAATGACCCCTTGTACCTTTATGGATGCCCGAATATCTCTCCGCATAAAACAGATTTGTAATACAGTTGTGTGCATAAAACTTTATAATATTTGGGAAAACTAAACATGAAAGGATCAGGCAAAGCTTGAATTCGACTCTTTGCAGGGATTTTCCCAACAAATTTCATTTGCAAATGTTATTCTCCTATTTGATGTCCCTTATTAAACTCTAATATAAATATAAGATGTAAAAATAAAAAAACCCTTAGACTCACTTTACCACTCACCTCTCTGGCTCCTCCACTCCTCACCAACATCCATCCAGTCCTTGCCACATCTTCTGATCTTTGTCACTCTCACTGGAATACCCAGGCTTGTCATGCTAAGCTCGGAATTCCAGCTCTAATATGTCCCAGAAGAGTTCTGCATAAACACGTGGAAGTCATGGGGTTGCGACTTGCACACGTAAAAACTTTCTGGGCCTCATCAGAGGTGGAAATCACAGCCCAGCCTGAGAGGCCCAGAGATTTCAGCGCAAGTGGCAGTAATCAGAATACGCAGCTAGGACTGGATGGGTGACAGAGAGGTGAGCAGCAAGATTAATATAAGGATTTTGCTTTTACTAAATTGGAGAATAATTTCTCTACATATCAAATTTTCTGAGAAAATAAATCCACATTTTTGCGGATGCAAACTTTTGTAAAATTGAAGTAGAATTCAATTACACTCAAATATATTTGCTCATCTTTCCTTGTATAGCTTTAAAATTGAGATGGGTTACATGGGACACATTACATGACTGGAGATTTCTCATACTCCTATTATATTGTGATATATGCAAGCCATGTCTCAGGTGCAATAAACCTAGCGCACAGTAAATGCACAATAATAAGCAGCTCATTAACTCATCAGGTATTCTCTGCAACAGCTCGAGATCATCTAGGAACAGGGGAATACAGGAGACCTGAGTTATGGGACTGATTACAATCAGATTATTATGAGTTAGTTTTCGTGAACACTAAACTGACAAAGATAACATTTCTTCATTTAAAGCTGCATCGTTCCCTAAAATTGCCCTATTCTGCAGGTTCTTCATTCTGTGTTGCATTGAATGCAGACCATTAACAATATAATAGGAGAAAGCAAAAGATAAAAGTAAAATAAATGGAAACACTCAACATTTTTCTGATTATTAAGTACTGAATAGAATGCTGCAGTCATTTGGCATGTGTTCTTTCTGGTAGATAGGTTAAACCGTGCAGGAAAATGCTTCGTATCAGCATCTTATTAGTTATATCTTGTGGGAAACATCTGTCTTATTTCTTCTCAGCTATAATTGTGACTACTCAGATGGGAAAGTGCGGGATAATAGCTAGAAATTATTTTGGACCTCAGCACTCAGTAAACGCCATCTATTTCTTTGTAGGAAGATTACATGACAAAGCTTAAGGGATGAAACACAATCTGCAATGTGTTAAAGTGGTTTTTATTTCCGAGAACCACAGGATCTGTATGGAAAACTGGTCTAAATGGACAGGATTTTTGTTCTTTGGATGTGGCAGGAGGTTATAAGATAAAAATAAATTTCAAGTGTGCTATTAACCTATTTGCTTGTGAGCACCTGAGAGATCAAATGGATGTATTATAATAAATTATTGATAAATGATTTCATTTAAAAACCATTCAGCTTATGTTCTTCAACTTTAATTTCCATATCTAAAGGAAGCTACAAAATAAAATAATTTTTTAGTTTTACATTACATAATGGTTGTCAGCAAAATCATTAACGTTGAGAAGGAAATTGTGTCAGACTCCACCCTTTTTATTTCTCTTTTCCTACATAGATTTATTTTGGACGGTATCCATAAAAAAATATTAGGCAAACCCAACCAAAGTAGAAATTTTAAAGCTGCAATTGAAAATAATGCATCATGGTACTAAAAAACAGTAGGTGATATGTACATTTCTGTTGCAATTCCTTTTAGTATTGCTGTTTTAGCAGTGGAAGAATTTACACGTTTGGATCAACGATTCTTAGTGGGTTAAGGGATCAGAATAAAAAAGCACTTTCAAGAATTTTTCAATATGTGATTTATTATTTATCAAGTCTACATTCTCAGAATTGTCCTTTAGAAATATATTTGCCACTTTGTTATGACTGTCAGAGTCTTTTATGCCTTTAAAAGATTTTTGAAAGCGTAATGCAATACACGCAGCACTCAAGTTGGGATCGAGGGGAGAAATTTATAAATTTGATGTTCGCGAGTAGGGCACGTTCGCAACCAGATCTGACTAGTGCATACCCAAGCAACAGAGACGGTTTACTTTTTACATCTGTGCAGGCTTCTGCTTCTTCCACTAGGTGGTGCCACACCGTAGTTGCGGGTGATGCTTGATAGCTTCAGTACTGGTTTATTCCTGGGACATGTGGCTTTGGGCAGTCCGGAAGCTGCAGGGTTAATCCAGTTGATTTGATTTCTGTCTGCTGTCAGCACTGGGTAGAGTTGTTTCATATGAAGAACTGGGAGTCAGCTACTCAGTCACTGCCAGTCAATGATTCAACTTTCCTAATTCTGTGCTTCCGTGTTCTGTCCTGATTTTAACCGTTCCGTTCTTTGACTTTGGCTTGATATTTGACTACCTTCTTGTTTTGTATTTCTATTCTTGGCAAGATCTCTTGGCTTTGACCCTGATTGGTGACCATTTCTACCTCTGAACGAAACCCTAGCATGGTAGCAATCCACTGGATCCTGTTGAAAGCCAGATCTGAAAGGTATCTGGATTCATCTGGAGTCTGTCAGATGGAGTGGCTGATTCCAAGTATGTTTCAGGTAGCCTTTTTGAGATGGTGGCCTCAGTCAGGCCTGACAATACTTCTTTTGAGAATAAGCCAAAACTTTTTGTAGGAGGCTGCTCAACTTTTGCAGATATATTTGAAAAGTAATCCAACAATAATAATAATAGCGGTGGCCAGCCTGAGTCTTACGAACTTTTCCTTATTTTTGGTACAACTACAGCAAACAAATTGAACCAGGGGAAGTGGTGTAAAGAGGCAATGACTTAGGGTATGTTTCCACTATCAGGAAACAGTCCGGATTAGCTGCGTGTTTGACGCTGTGCGTTGGAGCAGCGTCAAACACGCAGCGTCCAGATGTTACAGCATAGTGGAGGGGATTTCAAGAAATCCCGTCTCCACTATGCTGCAAAACACGCAGGCGGAAGACCTGCGTTTCCGGACATGCGGCGCGTCTTTTCAGACCGCAGCATGGCCTAGTCCCTTGCACCGCAAGGGAAATAACACAGGTCTATGCAGCCCTGCGATCATTCCGGATGTGTTCTGGAGGTGTCCTGAACACCTCCGGAATGAGCGCGCGTTCAGAAGGGGGCGGGGCTTTGGGCGGAGCGGAATTTCTGCTCCGTCCAAAGCGCTGTGTTTCCGTACCATGGAAACACAGCCTAAGTGAGGCCAGTAGAAGTGTAGGACAATGTGAAAAGGCTCTCAACTTTTCACACCACTATTCCTCCCATGCTATAGTTCAAAAGACTGGTGAGTGCCATGGCCTTTGTCCTCATTTGTTGAATTTGTAGCAATTGCGTCTTTTTTTGGTCAACATCATGACAGCTGCGTATGAGTTATAGATATTACGTATGCAAATAGGTTTATAGTTTCTATACTACTACTCTGGTCCACAACAAACAGCCATAATATGGCACATATCAGGTTTATCGTACTACTGTAGTCCCTGGACCCCATTAATTCTTCTGAACAGAACTTAGTTCACCATAAAAATGGTGGTTCAGTATTGTCATAGGGCCTGGATATTGCAGTCATACATTTGACTATTTAGGGGCTGCAAGGAGGGCTTCAGTGGTCCGGACACATTATGGATAAGTAATCGATAGACTGCACCAGCTCAAGAATTCACTGTGCATGGTTTACCAGTTAATTATTTTGCTATTAAGCATTGACCTGATTGTCTTCACCTCCGCCTATTGCTGGTGCAAGTTTGGTGACTTTTCTATATGCTACCCTATGTCTTAGGCCTCTTTCACACATCAGTTTTTTGCCATCAGTCACAATCCGCCGTTTTGTGAAAAATTGATGCTGCAGGATCCGTTTTTTTTCTCATAGACTTGTATTAGCGACTGATTTTGACGGATGGCCGCACGTTATCCGTCGAAAATTCTCTGTCCGTCGGACGGAGGCAACGGACATAGGAACTTTTTTGTGTACGTTGGAAAATCGGACAGCGACGGATTCAGTGCCATCCGTCGTGGGCTATAATGATAGCCAATGGGTGCGGGATCCGTCGCTGTCCGTCAAAAGACAGATTCCAGCGACAGATTCCGTTTTTTGATACTGAGCATGCCCGGAACAATTTCTATTACCTTTCTGGCACATAAAATCTCTCTGTCTCTCTCTCTCTCCAGAAGCACATGAGAAAAGGTTCAAAAGTTCACCTCAGCGCCATGACGGATCCGTCAAAATAACTGATCCATCTCATCAGTTTTTTACAATCTGCACTGGACCCGTTTTTTTCCAACTTTGACGGATTGTGACTGATTGGAAAAAACTGATGTGTGAAACAGGCCTTATTGGACCCTTATCCTTATCTATTTGCCTGTTTCCATGTTTCTTCTGCATATTTTGATGTTTTGCATGGTTTATATTTAAGTATGTAATTTATATGCTAGAAACTCTTAATGAATTTGATCTTTTATATTGCTTGGTGGTTTATAGCTTACTCCATTTTTTCTTGGTGACTTAAAGCATAATGTGTTGTGCTGACTATCCTCTCACTTTATTGCCTGTTCACTCTCTGTGACAATTATTTCTTTGTACTTTACTCTGCTCACATCTCATTCTGTATTGTCACTATTAGTACTACCTCCAGGGGCGCACCTATCATGAGGCAACTTGAGTCGGTTGCTTCAGGTGGCGCCACCTGCTGATAAAAAGGGGGGCGGCATCTGCAGGGGGTCAGTCTTTCAGATGCTGGCTTGTGCCTGCATTTGGCTGCTCTTCTCTCCCTGACATCCTGCTATTTCCAGCTGTGCCTCTGCCCGCTTCATACTGGGGGAATATGCACTTAATACAGTTGTGCGGCGGCTTTTACCCTTTGGGTTCAGAAACTCAGAGAGGGGAAGTATCCTGCAGGAGAAGAACACTGGCCAATGAATGCTCTCACATCACTGACAGAAGAGCTGATTGGCCAGTGCTCCTGTCCTCCTGCATGGCGCATCTTTGAAGGGAAGAAGAGAGAGCCAGGAAATAAGATCAGAGGAGCCACCTGTACTGGAAGATACCGAGGAGAAGCAGCTCCAATCCACAAGGTGACAGAACTCCTGCTGGGCAGTCACAGCAGAGAGAGTGGATGTGGGGCTCAGCTGCTGTGAGCAGGGGAAGCTGCACATGTACACCAGCTCACACCCCTGTAGCACAGAGGAGTGTGTGTGTCCATGTGTCTGTGTGTGGGTTGCGTCTGTGTGTGTGGGGGGTTGTGTGTATGTGTGTGGGTTGCGTCTCTGTGTGTCTGTGTGTGGGGGCTGTGTCTATTTGTTTGTTTAGATATATTTTGAGTATACTGAAGTGTGTGTACATACACTTGTCCTGCATGCATGTTCGGTGGACAAACCAAAACAACCATTTAAACATGAACAGCCAAGGAAAACCAAGCAAGGAATAATTACTAATGCACCTTTATTAAATAATAGGTGGCAAAACATATATAGCCATAGTTAAAAACAATGTGCACGTATCGGGACGGAAATATACAGGTCAACCAGCAGACCCAATTATATACAGGTATCACACATATTCCTCATGTGAAAAAATAAGAAAAAAAGCAATCTGTGCAAAAAGGATAATGATGAAACCAATTTTAAAATATACTGTGCCATATATTATGAACTTCATTAAAGTGCCTGTGCCATACAAATTATTGGATTCTTCTGTGTGATTCTTGTATGTGCGGTGATGGCGATGACATCCTTGTATTTGGACATCTTTTTTTACTATTTCACTAAATTAACATGTCTACTATTGTCCTCATTTTTACAGGATATGAACCAGATTTAATCCTACCAATTTTAAAAAATTTACTATGGGGGGGCACCATTCTGTGCTTCGCCTCAGGCAGCACAGATGCTAGGTTTACCCCTGACTACCTCTATGCAGAGTTCTTTGTTCCAACAAACTTTGCATAAATCAGTAGAACAAGAAGATAAGAAACTTTTTCAAATATCTTATCAAAGAAATGTCCTTGTTTTTTTCCCACTTATCATCATTCACTAAAAAAAGCTTCTAAAAGTCATCTTATTCAAAACAAACTGAATATCAAACTCACTGAGGCATCAGATTACACTCTTTGGAGAGTGGAAGGAGGAGAAGGAGGGAGGGGAGGAACAGCATCATAGAGCACGTAGAGGGAGACACAGACAGATGATGCTGCAGATTTCTAGTAATAATTTCTTTTTTCCCAGTGCTGGATTCACATCACTACTAGGTAATGCTGTATCATGTCCTCCGTGCTGTTGCCATCCATCTCAGCACTATTCCAGCAGGGACTAGTTCTTGATACATTCATGAATTGCTTTCTTGTTTGTAGCTTACTCATTGTTTCTTCTATTGTGCTGTCTGTGTGATACGTTCATTCAATGTCATGCTTCTGGGTTTGAACCCTTGATTCAATGGTCGGTGTCTCATTCCTCTGAACCACAAGAGATACACCTTTTGTTTGGATGTTTTTTCGGTTATCTTTGTTTCTGTCAGTTTTGGGTAACAGGTGTTTTTCATTTATGATCTTTGTCCTATCACCTTTCAGGTGCATCTTTAAATAGATTTCCTTACTGGTGTTTCCTGCTGTTGATAGACTTTGTTGGATTCACACACTTTGCTGTAGTTTGTGTTGGTTGCAGAATTTTTGTGTATGATTACTTTATTTCTTAGGGAACTGCTACTCTAGCGATGCTAAGAGCTGCTAAGGACAATCAGGGTAAGCTGCTGTCGAGTGGGGGTGCCATTATGCTATCTTAGGGTGCCAACCTCCGCAGTCAGGCAGGTACAGACTAGGGTCAGAGAAGGGTTATTCCTAGACTAAACAGGCCTGTCAAGTTCAGGTATTTGTCTTCCAGGTTTGTATTTGTACATTACCCATGTGAATGTGCTTTGGCAGTCATAACATTCACCCCGTTAAACTTCCATTCCTCCATTATTCCTTCCATTCTCCTTCTTTTCTGTGTGAAGCTGGTTTTAAGCTGGTTTTAATACAGTATATTTTTATATTTTGGCATACAGTATGCTTTGGTTGTCTGCTTCATTTTTGTGGATCAGATTTATTAATGGAGGAGTCTTTTGTGTTTGCATATGATGTGTATTGGAGACATCAAAACTATTAGCCATTACCCACTAGTTCAAAGACAACTGAAAATTAGAGATAGAGCCTGGAGAAAGAAAAACTATTGGAAAATTCAGGCTACATGTTGTACAATAGGCAGAAATAGTGTTATTCCTCATGGATATACATATGACAGCTAATTCTGAAAAGCCACCTCAGACGACATGTGTACATTAACTCTATATTGTGACAGTTGTCATTTTTTTATTATACATATATTGTCACATCTCTGCAGTTAGTATTCTGTACTGTGACTTCACTGTGGTGAATCAACCTTTACTGTCACATCACTGTGTGTAGTATCCCTGTTGTGGAATATCATTGTATTATTACATTTCACAATAAAACTGTTACAGTTATACGTGGCATGTTGTGAATGATGCCTTTAAGGATCCAATGGTTCCCCAGGACTAAGAGTTGTGCTAAAAATAAGTTGTAATATAATTATTATTATAAGTGTATAAATATTTATTTTACTTACTTTTTAGTGCCATTATATTCCACAGCACTTTACAGACATCATCGCTGTCCCCAATGGGGCTCACAATCTAAATTAAATTCCCTATCAGTATGTGTTTGGAGTGTGGGAGGAAACTGGAGTACATGGAGGAAAACACACAAACACGGGGAGAACATACAAACTCTTACAGATGTTGTCGTTGGTGGGATTTGAACCCAGAATCCCAGCACTGCAAGGCTAACCACTGACAGCTGGTTTTAACCTCTTTCTGACATTAGACGTACTATCCCGTCCGTGGGACCTGGGCCCGTATGCCCATGGACGGGATAGTACATCACATGCGATCGGACGCGCTCACTGGGTGAGCGCGGCCGAACGCGGCTGGGTGTCAGCTGATTCTCACAGTTGACATCTGGCACTAAGTGTCAGGAATGGTCACAGACCGCTCTCAGCACTTTAACCCCAGAACACACCGATATCAAACATGATCGCAGCGGTGAGAGCAGGCAGCTGCAAGCCTCTTGCACTGCCTGTCAGATCACTGATCTGACACAGTGCTTTGCAAAGTGCCAGATCGGCGATCTGACATTATATAGTAATGTCCCACCCTGGGACAATGTAAAAATGTAAAAAAAAAATTATACTGTGTAAAAATATTTAAAAAAAATCCCTAAATAAAAAAAAAAAAAATATTTCCCCAATAAACACAATATTATGTAAATAAAAAAACAATAAAAGTACACATATTTGGTATCGCCGTGTCCTATAAAACTGTCCCACTAGTTAACCCCTTTACTGAACCCCCTAAAAAAAGTAAAAAAAACAATGCTTTATCATCATACCGCCGAGCAAAAAGTGGAATAACACGCGATCAAAAAGACGGATATATATAAAAACATGATACCGCTGAAGACGTCATCTTGTCCCGCAAAAAACGAGCCATGACACAGCATCATAAGTGAAAAAATAAAAAAGTGATAGCTCTCAGAATAAAGCGATGCAAAAATAATTATTTTTTATATAAAATTGTTTTCATTGTATAAAAGCGCCAAAACATAAAGAAAATATAAATGAGTTATTGCTATAATCGTACTAACCCGAAGAATAAAATTGCCTTATCAATTTTACCACACGCGGATCGGTATAAACGCCCCTCCAAAAGAAATTCGTGAATTGCTGGTTTTTGTTCATTCTGTCCCACAAAAATTGTAATAAAAAGCGATCAAAAAATGTCATGTGCCCAAACATGGTACCAATAAAAACGTCAACTCGTCCTTCAAAAAATAAGACCTCACATGACTCTGTGGGCCAAAATATGGAAAAATTATAGCTCTCAAAATGTGGTGATGCAAAAACTATTTTCTGCAATAAAAAGCGCCTTTTAGCGTGTGACAGCTGCCAAACATAAAATCCCGCTATAAATAGCAAATCAAACCCCCTTTATCATCACCTTAGGGAAAAATAATAAAATTAAAAAAATGTATTTATTTCCATTTTCCCATTAGGGTTATGGTTAGGTTAGGGGCTAAAGTTGCGATTAGGGTTGGGGCTAAAGTTAGGGATAGGGTTGGGGCTAAAGTTAGGGTTAGGTTTGAGGATAGGGTTAGAGTTGGGGCTAAAGTAAGGGTTAGGGTTGGGGCTAAAGTTAGGGTTAGGGTTAGGGTTGGGATTAGGGTTAGGGGTGTGTTAGGGTTAGGTTTGTGGTTAGGGTTATTGGTAGGGCTTGGATTAGGGTTTGGGGTGTGCTGGGGTTAGGGTTGGATTTAGAATTGGGGTTTTTCCATTGTTTAGACACATCAGGGGCTCTCCAAACGTGACATGGTGTCTGATCTCCATTCCAGCCAATTCTGAGTTGAAAATGTCAAACGGTGCTCCTTCCCTTCCGAGCTCTGCCACGCGCCCAAACAGTGGTTTACCCCACATATGGGGTATCAGCATACTCAGGACAAATTGCACAATAACTCTTGGGGTCCAATTTCTAGTGTTACTATTGGGAAAATAAAAAACTGGGGGCGAAAATATCATTTTTGTTTAATAAAATATGATTTTTATTTTTATCGCTCTACGTTATAAACTTCTGTGAAGCATGTGGGGGTTCAAAGTTCTTCTCACACATCTAGAGAAGTTCCTTGGGGGCCTAGTTTCCAAAATGGTGTCACTTGTGGGGGGTTTCCACTGTTTATGCACATCAGAGGCTCTCCAAACGCGACATGACGCCCGCAGACCATTCCATCAAAGTCTGCAATCCAAAACGTCACTACTTCACTTCCGAGCCCCGACGTGTGCCCATCCAGTAGTTTTCTCCAACATATGGGCTATCAGTGTACTAGGACAAATTATGCAACAGCTTTTTGGGTTCAATTTCTCCTGTTATCCTTGGGAAAATAAAAAAATGGGGACTAAAAGATCATGTTTGTGGAAAAAACATGATTCTTTTTATTTTCACGCTCAGGCGTTATAAACTTTAGTGAAACACCTGGGGGTTCAAAGTTCTCACCACACATCTAGACAAGTTCATTGGGGGGTCTAGTTTCCAAAATGAGGTCAATTCTGCAGGGTTTCCACTGATCAGGCACATCAGGAGCTCTCCAAACGCGACATGGCGTCCGATCTCAATTCCAGCCAATTTTGCGTTAAAAAAGTCAAACGGCGCTCCTTCCCTTCCATGCTCTGCCATGCACCAAAACAGTGATTTACCCTCACATATGGAGTATCAGCGTACTCAGGACAAATTGCACAATAACTTTTGGGGTCTTGTTACCTTGGTAAAACAAAAATTGGGGGTGAAAAGATAATTTTTGTGGAAAAAATGTGATTTTTTAATTTTACGGCTCTACGTTATAGACTTCTGTGAAGCCCTTGAGGGTTCAAAGTTCTCACCACACATCTAGATAAGTTCCTTGAGGGGTCTAGTTTCCAAAATGGTGTCATTTGTGGGGTTTCCACTGTGTAGGCACATGAGGGGCTCTCCAAATGCGACATGGCATCCAGCCAAGTCTGCATTGAAAAAGTCAAACGGCGCTCCTTCCCTTCTGAACTCTGCCATGCACACAAACAGTGGTTTACCCCCACATGTGGGGTATCAGCCTACTCAGGACAAATTGCACAAATTGGGGTCCAATTTCTCCTGTTACCCTTTGAGCACCTCGAGGCATGTAGTTATTAGAATGATGTCACTTTTGGGTATTTTCTATCATATAGACCCCTCAAAGTGACTTCAAATGTGATGTGGTCCCTAAATAAAAATGGTGTTGTAAAAATGAGAAATCGCTGGTCAACTTTTAACTTTTATAACTTCCTAAAAAAAAAAAAAATTTGGTTCTAAAATTATGCTGATGTAAAGTAAACATGTGGAAAATGTTACTTATTAAGTATTTTGTGTGACATACCTGTGTGATTTAAGGGCATTAAAATTCAACGTTGGAAAATTGCGAAATTTTTAAAATTTTCGCCAAATTTCTGCTTTTTTCACAAATAAACGCAAGTCATATCAAATAAATTTTACCACTATCATGAAGTACAATATGTCACGAGAAAACTTTGTCAGAATCACCAGGATCCATTTAAGCGTTCCAGAGTTATTACCTCATAAAGGAACAGTGGTCAGAATTGTAAAAATTGGACCGGTCATTAAGGTGCAAACAACCCTCAGGGTTAAAGGGGTTAAAACTGCCTTGTGGTAAGAGCTGTAAATCTTTATGTCTGAAACTCTCACTTTGTGGCAAAAGGCAATTCATGACAAAATGTCCACAGTCTGATATTTTGGGTATTTTGTGATATGTCTTTCGGCAGGAGAGAAGGACATTGGTCATTTATTTTGTCGCTCATATATAAATAACTAAAGAAAAGATTAGAAAGTCACCGAGATGTGTAGAATAAAAATGAAAATGAAGTTTTTGTGTCCAAATATGCACTATTTATAACTGACTGCATGCAGGTTTGGCAAAGCCATTATTTTCAAGCAGTAAAGTTGAGAGTGCAAATCCTGTTTAATTGAAAGATTAACCTCACATACACATACTGCCTGTTTTGAAAGGGCTGTGGGAAGGCCAGGGATCTTATAGCTGCAATAACTACAGTATTTAGAGACACCCACGCAATAGAGAAATTATCCCTGATGTCAGTGGAAAGTAAGGCAATTTCATTTCTGATTATATGAGTCTCACATTTTTCTGGTGATATAAAACATTTTATAATAAACATATTTTTATATATCGCACTGGTACAGATATAAAATCTTGCATGATTTTTCCGTTGGTAAAAAAATGGCATAAAATGTACTACATATTTATTGTATGTATCAGGTTCTTGAGCAATGCAAGTGCTATTTAGTCGCATACACACAAGATATATAGCACTGCTGTAATGTCACATATATACGCTAGATATAAATAAAAAAACGCTGTATAGAAAATGCACTCAAAGGTACAGGGCTCACAGAATTTTATACAAGTGTATGAGGTGTAAAAATGTATGAATGACAAATCTGTACACTTGATTTGTGAGCTCTTAGTTTTCTGGAGCCATTTTCTTCTGAAAATGCATTCCTTATTCATCAGTATTCAAAGTGAGTCCAATACCTCATAATGACTGAAACATGTCTGACTGATGCCATGATGGGTGCCTAGGCATTTACATAGCCTGTGTGATTCATTCTCTAAACACCCCCTGACAGAGGTATAGTTAGGGTTTTGGCTCGGGGGGGCAAACTTTTCAGTGGGCCCCTAACCAGGTAACCTTGATTACAACTGGGTGACGCCCCTTAATAGTGAAGGAGAACCTCAACAGATGACCGCACTGTTGCTTAAAATAATCTCTATATAAAGACCAATATTGATATTACTGCCATATGGTCAGTGGTAGATACCAGTCCTACAGAATATAGAAGAGATCACAGCGCAGTTATAGATGGTGACTTACAGCTGACTTTCTTTCTGACGAAATTGTTCACTTATCCCCGTATTTTTCATCTGGCCCAGACCGACATGACAACTTCTCCAGCCTGGACTGATCTGCAGACTTTACAACACAGACACTTTTCACTTCTCACATTCTCAGCACTGTCACCAATGGGACTATTCCCAACCTGCACAAACGCCTCATCCTGTTGATACCCCAATACTTAGCCCCTGCTGCCGTATATGTCTTTATTACTGCACCCACTGTGTGGTTCTCTGTGCCCTCTAAATTCTAAAGCAACCCTCTAGAACAGGGTTCTCAAACTGCATTCCTCGAGGGCCGCAAACCATGCGTGTTTTGAAGATTTCCTTAGCATTGCACTAGGTGCTGGAGTCATTATCAGTACAGGTGATTAAATTATCACCTGTGCAATACAAGGAAATCCTGACAACATGACCTGTTTGCGGCCCTTGAGGAATGCAGTTTGAGACCTCTGCTCTAGAATATAGTAATATCGAGTGCAAGTGCCCTAGAAAACAGTGCCCACATTTTGTCCCCTAGAATGTAATATTGCCCTGTGCCCCTTTGACAGTCACAGTAACCTGAATTCCACTATAACAATAAGTGCCCACTTTACATGTAACAATATCCCAAGTCTCCCCCTATACACAGGATAATGCTCTCTTATACAAAGTCTAATGCCCACTCACTCCTATACTGACCCATTAGCATCCCCAAAACTGTTTGATAGCTCCAACAATGTAATCTCCACACTGTATGAAGGCCCCTAGATAGCCTCCATATCAGGTATGGACTGAGGCTGAAATTCAGCCCTGGCATTTGAAATCACACAGCCCCATGTTGTCACCATCCCCAAGCAGCAGATGGGATATATTACTAATATTACTCTGAATGGAGGAAAGGAAGATTTACTACAAGACCAATATTTGTAATGATACCCATGGCCTGCTGGCGAAAGTGACGGAGTCAGCTACTATGTGCTCCGTCACAACTCTTAACAGTATGGGTGTCTTGAGATCACCGATTCTGTTAACAACGTAGCAGACAAGGCAGCCCATGACCAGACAGGCCCTAATGGCATTTGCCAGATGGCCAGTCCGGTCCTGCTCCATGTGGTATAATGCACCAGACAATCCTCAATGTAGTCCTCAATATAGAATAATGCACTCTCCATAGGCAGACTCTAGAGTATAATGCAGCCCTTAATATGATGCACCCCCCATAGGCAGCCTCTATAGCATAATGCAACCCTTAATATAATGCACCGCCATAGGCAGCCTCTACAGTATAATGCAGCCCCCCATAGGCAGACTCTATAGTATAATGTAGCCCCCATAGGCAACCTCTATAGTATAATGCAGCCCTTAATATAATGCACCCCCAAAGGCAGCCTCTGTAGCATAATGCAGCCCTTAATGTAATGCAGCCCCCAATTGGCAGACTTTAATATAATGCACCCCATAGGCAGCCTTTATAGCATAATTCAGCCACATAAAAAAAATCCAATACTCACCTTTCTTCCTTGCTCCTCTGCTGCTCCAAGAGCCCGCACATCTCAGGACCACAGGCGCCAAGAAGTGACCTCTTCGCAACCTCCTGTCAGTGTCTGCATCGGTGATGTCAGACGCTGAGAGGAGGATGATGGGCGATGGAGCGTGACGCTCCTCTCATCAAAGCGAGTTCCGTGCACACGCCAATACAGTTACAGTAGCATAGCTCCAGGTGGGCCCCCTCAGAGCGCGGGCCCAGGGCAACCGCCTTCTCTGCCCCCCGGTAGCTACGCTACTGCCTCCTGATGAAGCTTGATGCAAAACATGCACCAGGTGTGTTTTCTTTGATAGATAAAGTATACTGCATGCCACTGTGCATTACTATCAGTATGTGTACCTTTGTGTGATATCACTTCACTCTTTCCATGTTTACCTGTATGTATCTTAGCCCCTTCATGACCTTGGGATTTTCTGTTTTTGCGTTTTTTGCTACTCTTCTTCCCAGAGCCATAACTTTTTTACTTTTCAGTTAATATGGCCACGTGATTGCTTTTTTTTGCAGGATGAGTTGTACTTTTGAACGACACCATTAATTTTACCATATAATATACTGGAAAACGGGGAATTCCAAGTGCAGTGAGATTGCAAAAAAAGTGCCATTCCACAATTGGTTTTCAGAGGTTTTTTTTACTATGTTCACTAAATTCTAAAACTAACCTGACATTATGATTCTCCGGGTCATTTTGAGTTGGTAGATACCAAACATTTATAGGTTCTTATTATTTAAGAGGTGAAAATGAGTTCAAAATTTTGTAAAAAAAAAAAAAAAAAAAAAAAAAAAGGCGCCGCTTTCTGAGATCCGTAGCTTCTCCGTTTTTTATAGATCTGTGGCTGGATGAGGGCTTATTTTTTGCATGCCGAGCTGCTGTTTTTGTTGATACAATTTTGGGGTAGATAATGATATGATGTTTTTATCACCTGTTATTGCATTTTATTGCAAAATTGCGGAGATCAAAAAATTTTATTCTGGCATTTAGATTTTTTTCTCGTTACATCGTTGACCAATCGTATTAATTTATTTCATATTTTGATAGATCAGGCCTTTATGAACACAGTCATACCAAACATGTATTTTTTATTAATTTTTTGTTGTTTTATTTTTAATGGGGCAAAAAGGGGGGTGATTTAAACTTTAATATTTTTTAATTTTTAAAACATTTATTTTTCAGTTTTTACTGGCTTCAATAATCTTTTTAAGAGACTTCAAGCTATGAGGAGATCTGAAATGACAGGCACTGGGGTCTTCTGCAGACCCATAGCGGTCATGCCAACCTATCGGCGCCCGGCGATCATGTGTTGCAGGGGTGCTGATGGGCGGGGTTTGAACCGTGCTTCCGGTATGCACAAGTTAAATGCCACTTTCATAGATTCACAGTGGTATTTAACATGTTAACAGCAACGGGTTGATCGCAATTGAAATCAAATCAGCTGTCATGTGCCTGAAAAGATGCGGGCTCAGTGGCGGGGCCCGCATCAAAGAGAGGGAGGTGACCTATGATGTAAATATATGTCATATGTCGTAAAGGAGTTTAAATGCCTTAACTTATACAGCACCGGCTATTTTGGCTTGTATCCTTTGAGTATCCATCCCCAATACTGTGATTGCACACAATATAATTTTGTATGATTTGTAGTGTTCACACAAGGGATTTTTGTCATTATTACTAATATATCTTCGGTATTTTATATGTCTGACTTTTGTTTGTCTATTTTTATGTTTAAATTATTATGTTATCCAATAAAGAATATATTTTTATTGATTTTGAGCCTTACACATTTCTATATAGGTATTTTTCACTAACAGCCAAAAATAATTTTGACTGTATAAGTGCATCTATAAAAGAAAGCCACAAATGACTATACTCTAGTAAAATATAAAAAATCTGAGAGTTCCCTTTGGTTGATACATTTGAATGGCTAACTGAAAAGATGGTAATAAATAGAAATCTACTACTCAGATCTCATCATCAGGCACAGTACTATGATATGATATGATACATAGGTGATTCATTTTCTTTTTACATTAAGAATATATTTATAAACTATGAGGAGGGACATCTGTTGATTCAGTTATGGTTATTAGTGATACTTACTGTTCTGCATTGCTGGGGTCCTGGGTTCAAATCTCACCAATATCTGCAAGGATTCTCACTGTGTTTGCGTGGGTTTCCTTCCACACTCCAAAGACATTCTGATAGGGAATTTAGATTGTGAACTTCAATGGGGACAGTGATCATAATGTCTGTAAAGTGCTGTGAATTTAACGCGGTGACGAAAACTGATGAAAACACCAGAAAGTGAGTATGAGACAGGGGGCAGGGAACTTACATTTAAAGCACCACTCCAGCGGTGCAATAAAAAAAACCCTTTGGAATGGTGCTTTATCTCATAAGGACAGAGCAGGAGCCTACAGCATCTGTTTGGTATTCATATCCCAGCCATGCTCACTGTAGAGTTGTGCCTCTTCTTCATACACATCCTAAAGGTTAGTAATCCCATTACTTTTTAACATCCAAAAATACTCAAGATATTGCACCTGGGATAGCCTTATCTTTCGCCTTTTCACAATGCTATTTGTGGATGAATTCAGTAAAGAAGCACTCTCATCAAAGTTTTCATCCTCTTAATATATTGCATATAATATAGCATTGTGCACTTACAATTGCTCATTTTGTCTTTCTACCCAGATATTTCTTCTCTTTTCTCTGCTCTATGTAGAAACAGGAAGTCTCTTTTCCCTGCAAAAATCATAACTCTCTTCAACTCCTGATCCAGCTGCTCCTTCCTCAGCCCCTGCTGCAGACTGTTACAGTGACTCATGAGTCTTCCAGGGAAAATTGACCTCCTGTTTCTACATAGAGCTTAGTAGTATACAGCTAGTCAGATTTTAATCATGTGTTGTCATAGACCTAATGGAAAAGAGAATAATTAACTGGATAGAAAAACAAATGAGCATTTGTAAGTTCACGGTTCTGTAGAATATGATGATTGCAATATGTTAAGAGGATAAAAAATTTTAATGGGAGGAGTACTCCTTTAAGACAGAACATATATCCTGAAAGGTTGAAAAGGAAATAACCTGGCATCCTGTAGTTATAGCTTCACTGTAATTTTTTTAAAGCTACATCAACAGCTGCCCAAAAGTTTTACTGCCAAATACATATGGTAGTTTAGCTAGTCTGTACCGTGGTTTTATATGGCTATTTGCAAGCCTTGTCTATCAGTGCTAGAATGATCTCAGACTGTGTGTTGGCTGTGATTTACGGTGGCTGGCTGCTTTTGAGATGAGGTTGCTATGTCAAATGTCCCTAACTCCAATCCTCCTCAAATGTCAGGTTATCTCAGTATATTGCCACAGCACCATTGATTAAAGCAGGTAGCCTGGCAGTAGTAACGCCTTACTCTTTTCAAATTCTGCAGTTGACATTGACTCTATTAAAAATAGAAATCTGTGAATAGCCCTGTATGTGTAAGGATGATGGATTGTGTCACATTTTGTTATGCCATTAAACAGTGACATCATTTTGACAATCTGATATTTTTTTAATAATTAATTTTAATCCAATTAAAACCTTCCTTAATGTTATAACAAGCCCCTGGAGTCCTCTGTTTTCTTCCTGTTTTGACAATTGTATTTCTGTTTTTTTCCCATGACGTTCAGACTCGTTGATTTTTTGTTCTCTTAAAATTTTGAGCTTATTTATTTCATTATATTCTAATTTCCACTTGCCTTTACAGTGCTAAAATGCTAAATAATAAAATAACTTCTGATGGGTGCCACGTCTGTAATTTACAGTGGAATCTATACAACTCTTATTAAACTAAATTATAGAACTGACATCAGTAACTTTATTCCTCTTGGGAGTTAATGGTGTTCAGACATACATGAGGGGTGAGTCAGCTACAGTCACCACTCACAGTCCTGCGATCAAAGGCTTTAACCACGCCGCAGCACTTTGACTGACAGTCGGCTCTGCACTGATGCACTGTAGAGCAAACTGTCAATCAAAATGCCAGGTCATTGTATGCTGAGTAGTGACTGAAGCTGTGTCGGTACGCCGATATGACTGAAAGCCAGCCACTTTAGGGAAGAATAAAATTCATTTTCTCCTGGGAGCCGTGCTTTCTGTAAACATTTGCTAAATAGTAGGAATAACCTAAACTAATACCTTAACATTACAGCGCAACTGCTTCAGTGGCCCCCAACAAGTGCTAAAAGTGATGTCCTGCTGATCAATCACCAGACCACTGGAAACATATATTTACATTTGTGGCACATGACCGATGAGGCCAGTGATTGCACGTTCTCGAGGCCCCATGCTGTAGGTCATTTGTGGTCATGTCTCATGGGTGATGATGTTACTTCAGAGAGCTGGTCTTAATAGGCTGTGAAGGGGCCAATATCCATGTCCTTTCCTAGCTTATTAATATCAGCCACCATCTGTCCGCTTTGCCTTAGCTGGTTATTAAAAAAGGGGTGACCACACGTCATTTTTTTAGGGTATCCTCATTTTTTATAACCAGCAAAGGCAAAACAGACAGCTGGGGGCTGATATTAATAGGCTTGGAAGGTCCTTGGATATTGTCCCCATCCCAGCATAATAAGACCAGCTCACAGCTGTCTGCTTTCCTTTGGCTGGTTATTAAAAATAGTGGGGATCACACGTCATTTTTTTAATTATTTATTTTTATACACTCTGGTCTGGGTCATGTGGAGCGGCGGCCAATCACAGCCATGCTGTTATGAATATTTTAGAAATGAATTCTGAGCAGAAGCTCC
>VIAB01001658.1:130843-181682 GCA_009801035.1 Oophaga pumilio | reverse complement strand
AGTGACTCAGCAGCGATCTCGCTAGTGAGATCTCTGTGTGTGACGGGGCTTTTATCTTTGAGCAAGGGGAACTGTGATGGTTAAATCTAAACAACTGTTATGGAACCACATTCTGGAATTACATGCTTGGGAAGATGGTTGTGAAAAATGCAAGATGTGCAATTCTGCTGGCATTCTAGCTAAGCACATTAACAGTTGGCAGGCTTCCATGTAAAAATTAACATAAAGTACAAGTTACTATAGGAATCTCAAATCACCTGTTATAGCTATATTCATAATATAAATAAGGCAGATACAGTTATGGTAAATTTATGGATCATACCTTATAAAAGCCTCCATTTTTCATTGTAGATAAACAGTTTAGTATATTGCCCATACATTTTACTTTATTTTATTTGTTCTAGTCTGCTTGAAGCAGTGTTAAATTCTAATATTATGTTGCCAAAATAATTGTACACTAAATGAATTCGGTGCCTCAGGTACAATAAACTCTATGTTAAGATTTTACAATAAATTATAACTTCATATGCGTGCCACAACAGCAAAAGTGAATTTCTATAATATAACTTTTAATAGATGCATCTTAAAGTCCGATGAGACATAAAGCACAATAATCAATGCATGTTACATAACAAGCTATTGGGAAGCATAGTAAACTTGTGCCCTGCCAAAAAGAAAACATGCATCAAGAACTGCGAAGCCTCAATACATTGGTTCCTCCACATTTATACTCCTGTTCCCTTCTACCCCCATATTTAATTAACCAGCTACATCGCATACTTTGCGCCCTACAATTTAAGCCTTACTTATCCAAAACTCGTAAAAGAAGTACATATACTACACAAAAGAAGAGGCTTGTCTTTCTGTAAAGGTCGGCCAGGGCTGTAGTCATGACCGAGGATACTGCAGCACCTGTACCCTGGCCTCCCTTCACAGACACACTCCATACCCTGTGGTGCATACTTGCCTCTTCACACCGGGAACTGCAAGGCTCCTTCAGTGAATGACTAGACGCACACTCACTGTAAAACTTGAAATGAAACACTTTAATATCCAAACTTCTCAGAACATCCAAATCCAGCACAGCATTAATTACAGCCTTCAAATCACATATCAACTCTTTCTTTCTTTCCCTGCTTGATCTGTCACACGGTTCTACAACAGGTCGTACCGCTCTGTATGCATCACCGGTATGTTCCCTGGGCAGCCTGACTTCTTTCGGGAGTTCCTGCCACTGTTTCGCTCCAGCTAGAAAGGCATCTGCCCGCGCTAAGTACTGCCACATGCTGAACATCCGCCTGCTTGATCCTGCTGTGACACTTCTCTTAAGGAAACGTTCCTGTCAGCTCCTCTGACTATATCTGTAGCTCCAGCTACCTGCTTACTCTTGAGGTGTGCCTTGCTGCTGCTACTGTTCTGGGAGGTGATGTTGCTTTCCTCACGATCTGGATGCCTGGGCACTGTCTTCTTTACAAATGTTGAGGGGTATCTAGCATTACAGAATGCTGTAGATAAGCCCCTGATGGCAGTGGCCGCATCTTATAGTCGAAAAATGGGGTGACAGAGTCCCTTT
Source organism: Oophaga pumilio (assembly GCA_009801035.1). Classification (NCBI taxonomy): domain Eukaryota; kingdom Metazoa; phylum Chordata; class Amphibia; order Anura; family Dendrobatidae; genus Oophaga; species Oophaga pumilio. Next base: position 180,109 of record VIAB01001658.1, on the reverse strand, counting down.
AAGCCCATGGGTTAGTAATGGAGAGACATCTATAAGACACCCCCATTACTAACCCTTTTGTGAAAATGAAATAAAGACACAGGAAAAAGTCCTTTAATTGAACAAAAACACACATAATTTATTTGAAATAAACACTCCCCACCCTCTTTTATCCATTTATTACTGTAAAATTAAAAATAATAACACACCATATTCCTCACCTGACTGCCAACAATCCATTTGTCCCACGAAAAGGCCAACTCTGCTTCATTGGATTGCATAGCTGAGCAGTGAATCCAGAAGACACTGATCTGAGTGTCAGAACAAAGCTTCAGTGCCGAGTGTTGTCAGAGAGGTGACAGGAGTTCCTAGCCTATGAACTCCAGTCACCTTTCTGAAGTCAGCGCTTGGCACTGAAGCTGACTTCTCAGGACAAATCGATTGTCGTCTGACAGGTGAAGAATATGGTGTTTTATTATTTTTAATGTTACGGTAATAAATGACTGTCGGTTTGGTCTGCACAAAATGTTATACAGTAATTTATGGTTAGATCTTTACGTAGAGTTTATTGTTGCTGAGGAAGTGAATGAATTTGGTAAGCAATTATTTTTGCAATAAACAATAGATTAATTTGTAATATTCTTTAACACTGGACACTTGTATGTATTATTAGTATTCTGAGCATTATGCGTTGCTTGAAATCCTTAAAGAGGTTGTCCACTACTTTTACAATGATGACATATCCTTAAGAAAGTACTTACTGGCAGAGCTGGCCATGTACTTGTAGTGGCTAGGGATTGGTACTGCACATCCCCCTCCTATTTAAATCAATAGGAGGCATATGTATAGTACCCTGCGGCAGCCACTACAAGTAGATGGCCAGCTACGCAAGTACTTCCGGCTGGCCGCCCGCCGCCACCACGGATAATAACTGATAAGGGGGTGTCGGGTGTCAGATCCCAGCCTATCAGACATGGATGACCTATCCCAAGGATAGACCATCAATGTAAAAGTAGTGGACAACTTCTTTAAGGTTCATTTTTTCTAGTTTGTCCATAAAAATGTGGTTTGCAATATTGTTATAGCTCCCTTTATTAAAGTGATTTTCAAGGCTTCCAATATCAGACAGATCATCAATTTCAGACCTTTGGGTTGGCATGTGTTGGTGACCTTATACTGATAACCTGTTATCAGCTACAACGGTGGCTTGATATAAACAGTGAACAGAGTCAGAACAGTTTAGCTTCGTACATGGGTTAGTGGCTCAGAAGATATTTGGTCACCCATAAGATACAGTAATGCAATGCTTTTATGGAAATCTATTGTGGAGCAATGTCCTAGCTCTAGACCAGTTTCCCACAGTGCAGAGTTTCAAGACTAAGATAAAACCAAGGGTTTACATTGTATAAACCTGCCCTTAGACACAAAAAAACAATAAATAAAAGTAGCAAAAAGTTTTAGCAATCAGTTCATAACAGGCAAATAAATAAAAAAATGGAAAAAAAATATATATATTGCATGGAACAGAAAATGATGAATACCAGACCACAAAATGTTATAAATGCTACTTACCCCTGTAAGCTCTCTGCCATCCGCCAAGATCACCACAAAGCAAATAGCGCTTGCCAGCTAAAACCACAAAAATCATTTCTGTCCCTAGAAATGTTGGAAGACAATTACAATGACATATATAATACCAGAGTGTCGTTTTTGGTCTGTCATAGAGAATAATCTACTGTGACCTGCATGCTAAGAGCAAATCATTCACATAATGACACACTATGTGCCGTTTCCAATTATTAAAACGCAACCTTTTCACTCACATCAACAGAACAGCTGTACAGCTTTCATTTACAACCCCTTCCATACAAAATTCAGCATTTATGCTATATATTGACTTTTATTTGAATATTTATATCCATCTTAAAAGTAAATCAATCTTCAGAAAATTTCTTTCACTTTTTAGTTTGTGCTTTACACACTGGAGGTAAAATCACCTTATTATCAGAGCATTATTATGAAGGCAACTCCTCTATTATAAAGCTAGAGGGAGGACCACACCATTCACGCGAGGTGATAAAAAACAATTCCGTCCTACCTCCCTCCTCCCTCTCTGCACAGTAACCACTGCACATGACATAGAGCATGCTCACAACACTCTACTGTAAGGGACATTTTCTAATTCTGGAACTTTTCTGTAGATTCTACAAGATTTTTTAAACTGAATACACTTGGATTGTGATATTTCATGAAAGACTCACAAAATACTCATCCTAATAAGGGAATCATACCGTCATTGTAACATGGATTGTCAAAGTAAATGCACCAGTATCATCAGGTGTAAGAAAACTATTTAATCATGTATTCAGTTTGTTTTATGAAATCTGGTGACAGATTGGCTTTTAATGTATTTTTTTAATATTACCATAACTAACCATAACTTGCTAAAAAGAGATAGTAGTATATTTTTTATTATATATAGCCTTAAATTACATTATTATTAACAATATTATAATGACAATATCTACTGCTTTCCAAAGGCTCATGTTATTCCCAGTCCCAGTTATTCTCAGTCGTTGATATGTAATGTACTGAAGGTTAATTAGGCCAAGGTGACGTATAGTACACAGTTTGGTTCAGATTTGCCAGCGAGGACACGACGGAATGTGCGTGGTAATTATTGTGCCCATTCTAGCAATTCTACTTGAAATTACAGAGGTGAGCATCAATGCTGAAATTTTCTTCCTTCATCAGTACGGCTGAGTTGAGCAGAAAACCCTGGGAAATCTGCATTCAGTAATCAAATTAAGATGTTCCACACAAGCAGTGCTCAGTTAAGCTCAGCGGGGACTTTCGAGACATGGTTCTGCATGCAACATCTTCATGTGAATGTTTTCTAGAGGTCTTTATCTTAATATCTAGTCATAGCGAAGATGTAGTTAGTGTTCAGAAGCCATAGAAAATTAAAAAGGTTATTACATTTAGAGAAATATTATAGTTATAGTTTTTAACCCCTTAACAATGGCTGCTGTACATGTACAGTGGCAATGCACTCTCTCTTACAGCACAGGATCAAGAGCTGAATCCACTCCCAATGCCATCTTTTTTGCACCCGACAGTAACTGATGCTATCTCAACATCAGTTTAACCCCGTAAATGCCTCTGTCAATTATAACAGCAGCATTTAAGAGGCTTCAACATGGCAAACGTCACTTCTGACGACCAAAGGCACCTTCACGACGCGACCCCAGGGTGCCAATCAGATGCCATGGCAGCCAGGAGCCTTCAGAAGGTCTCCGTACCTGCCATGTGAAAAATTCTATAAAGCCCATGCTATAGCTGGGTGTCATAGGAGAACAATGATTTCAGAATACATTCCTATACTATCGTATTGCCGTGTATTGTATATAGGTGATCAAGGGGTCACAGATTACATTTCCCTAAGAGGACTAATTAAAATTGTAAAAAACTGTTAGAAAAATGAGGAATATAAATAAATATATAAAAGTTTGAAATTAGCAAAATGTTGAAAAAATAAAAACAGTTGATATATTGGGTATTTCAGTGTGTGTAAATGTCTCAACTACTAAAATATAAAAATATTTATACCAAAAAGTAAATGTTGAAATAGAATGAAAAATTTAAAAACCAGAATTTGTGCTTTATGATCATTGCAATTCCCAAAATATAATAATATAAATATATAAAATAAATATAATAAAAATATCATCTTGACATTTAAAAAAATGAGCACTTACAGAGTTCCATCGATGGAAATAAGATCACAGAAAATAGTGACACAAAACAGATTTTTTTTTTAAAGTTCATTTAAAAAAAAAAAATCTAAGTTTAGTATCATCATAGTGATACTAACAATTAGAAATGTTTTATAGTTCTTCTGATTAATTATGTTGCTTACCCCTTGTGCAGGGCATTGCAGTAGCTTAGTTATCCTTGGTTACGACCACTCATATAGTGACAGTTAGTCAATTAGTAAATTGGTTAGTTAGCTGTTAGTGGACTTAACCATGGATATCTAAGCTACTACAATGCCCTGAACATGGAGTAAGTGACATAGCGAATCAGAAGAACCATACTTCATTTCTAACTGGAAGTATTTGCTAATATTACCATGTATACTCGTGTATAAGCCGACCTGAGTATAAGCCGAGGCACCTAATTTTGCCACAAAAAACCTGGGAAAACTTATTGACTCGAGTATAAGCCGGGTATGTGTAACAAGGTCACCTGGGGTGGTAGTCCCAGCCGAGTTAACTTAAGCACAGTCAGTAAACACCCCGGGTACCTTGAACAGAAATGGACCAGACGGACATAATCCTCAGTCACAACTTGCAGTCCAATGGGGAACGAACTTTGATAGAACAGAGATGAGAAAAAGATGCAACACTGGCTTCCTGCTTTCTCCCTGACACTGTCCACGGCCATATCCACAGTGGCCACAGTAGCTGAAATCAAGCAGTATTCCACTCACTGGGATCAGGATGCTTATAGTCCCTTCAGCGGGGGCCCTTCCAAAGTCCTGGGGGCCGTGTTGCGGTTCTTAAGTCTGAGGCAATGGATCCTCGCCCATTCTGGGGTCTGGCAATTGCCAAAGTGAGTGTCCATTAGCCGAGGCAATAGTTTCTCTCCCCTCCTGGGGTCTGGAAATTCTCCGGCTGCAGCTACACACCTGCCCAGGGCCAACGTGCTCGGGCTATTGCCTGGAAGCAGCAGCTTCCTGCCGCCTTTTCTGCTGCTGGCCCAGCCCACAAAAGTAACTCATTGCTGCCCATAACTATACACAAGTACACATTAAAACATTACAACCACAGTACAACATCCTTAAGTCACACTAGTACATACCTAACAGTGATACACAGCACAATACAGTACATTACACATGAAACACATAGACGATTTAAAGGAGCACTTCCTACAATAAAATAATGCAAACACATACATTGTCAGAAAATAAACATGAGGCATCACATGACAGGCAAAGAGGGCCGCATAGGTCCCGTGTGGGGGAGAAGCAAATGTGGGTCTCTGCCACCTCCTTACATATGCATAGTCCGCTCATTCCTATCCTGGTATGCATGGTTCCTCATCCCCATCCTTGTCTGTATGGCTCTTTTTTCCCATCCTTGTCTGTATGGCTCCTTATTCCCATCCTTGTCTGAATAGCTTCTTATTCCCATCCTTGCCTGCATGTCTCCTTATTCCCATCCTTGTCTGTATGGCTCCTTATTCCCATCCTTGTATGTATGACTCCTCATCCCTATATTTGCATGCATGGCTCCTTATCCCTATCCTTACATGCATGGCTACTCATCCCTATCCTTGCATGCATGGTTCCTCATCCCTATCCTTGTATGTGTTGCCCGATGAGAAAAGCATAAAAAAAAATACTACTTACTTTCCCTGCGCACCCCTCGCAGCATCTTGTTCCGGTGCCGGCAGCTCCTGCGGCCGGGTGATCACGTGTCCCCGCTCATTAAGGGAATGAATATTCATCTCTCTCCAGCCTTTGGGAGTGGAGAGAGGTGGATATTTATTACCTTAATAAGCGGGCACCCGTGGTAGCCCAACCGCTGTGGGAAGCTGGCGGCTGTAGCTGTAACTGTGAGCGCTATAAGAGAAATGAATATTCATTGCCAGTGCAGTGAATATTCCTTTCTCTTTAGCAGTGGGCACAGCTACATCCGCAGCCGCTGGCTCCTGCCTCCTGTGACCCGCTGCTCTGATACTCCCTCTTCCCCGCCGTCTTCTGTCACAATGACTCGTGGGGGCGTTTTCAGCACAAAAAAAGTGCTGAAAAACTCAGTTATACACGAGTATATACGATATTATTATTATTACACCTACTGCATATTGGGATAGGATTTTGGAGATGGGAATACTACTTTAAGGCTCCTTCGAATAGTGTATTTAGTAGACTTCAGAAATTCTTCTAGATTTTCATATAGATTTTTTCATAGTTTTATAGACAAGATTGTGCCACCTTTTATTATTATTATTACTATCTATTTTTTAATGCAGAAGTAAATTATTCTAAATGAATTGTCTGCTGCATCTGCTCTATGTGCAATTATTTTTCATCTCATAATTATAAATCTTATTTCCCGCTCAGTTGCAGCGGTATCACTCTGCTGTGTGAGATCCGGTGCGTGAAAATGTGGTTAGGATCACAGGGCAAATAATAGGATTTCCTCTCTCTGTAACAGAGCCAATATTGCTGGATGTTACGTAGGTCTGCTACATCTGTGCGCAGAGGTGTTAAATTGTATAAAGTAGGATCAAACTGACGTTTCCAAGTGGCGGAGATTGTTGTGGGTATATTTTTACTCAGCGCAGAAAGTGCTGATGGCAGAGAACTGTTCTAGAAAGATGCTAGAACCCAATCACAGCTATAACTCTGGCAAGACATTCTTTATGCCTGGCCAACATTTTTCCCTTGAATTTGCTGACCCATTACTCGCTGAGAAATACAGCGCCGGTGTTTCTCCGGAGGATATTAAATTGGCAGACTCTGCCACCAACATATATGATTAACACGCACAACTCCATGACCTTGACAATACAAAGCACTTCATTATTGTTAGGATCTTCCTCAAATAGATGTAACTGTATTTGTATTTTTAGGGTGAATACATTTTTTGTTCTACTCATTATGTTGATCAATTTTATTTAGCCATTTATTATGATGATATATTATGAAAATGTTTTTTTTTAACTGAAAGTAAAGCCCCTTAAGGCCTCATTCAAACAACCAATTTTCACATATGGGATTTATCTCTATTTTTTTCATGGATGTTTACATGTCCATGTTTTCTTTCGGACTGTGTGTCCTCACAAAAATCACTTTTTTATCTGAGTAATGGATCAAAACTACCGGTGCATATAATTTCCAAAGACATACTGATAGGGAATTTAGATTGTGAGCTCCATCGGGGACAGTAATGATGTGTGTAAAGCGCTGTGGAATATGATGGCGCTTTATAAGTGAGCCTAATAAATAAATGTCTACGGGACTGTGAAAATCATAGACGGCATCAGTGTGCTGCCTGTTTGCTGTCCATTATTAACATAGAAGCTTTGCAATTAATTTATTTTTTACATACATGAAAATCAGTGATGGTAAAAACTGACACACTGACCAAATACTGATCAAACTTGTAACCAAAACGTTGAACAGCTTTTACGAATGAGAAAAATCATGGACGTCTGAATGAGTCCTTCAAGGGAAATGAATGGGTATTTACATTATTGATGGGATTTTCCAGAATACAAAAAAAATGTATTTTAGAAGCATTTCTGCTCTTCTCAGTGGACTTTATCCCATATTCCAATTTATTGCCAATCAAATAAAAAGGACCGAGCTGCGATATCAGGCACAATGGACAAGACTGACCCCTTCTGGTAAAAATACAGATCCTTTTTATCATCCCGGACAACCCTTTTAACATCTCCCTAATATAATTTATAATAACATTTGAGGCATTGGAAAAAAATAAAGTTGCTTAAAAACTAAAGGCTGCTAATAATGGCCTATGGTATCTCAATAATCTCATATCCTTCAGACTACAAGCTATCAAGACGCAGCAGGTTGCACATAGAACTGCAGGATTTTGCGTATCTAATCTCATCCCCATAGGAGAGGTTTGGGGTGCAATGCTTGTTGCTAGGCAACCGATTGAGATTTAATTGAAATTTTATGAGCGGGCTCAGAACTCTGGGAGCCTGTAGTTTCTACTTAATGGCTATGCACACCTTACAAATGATTTTATTTTTACTTCTGAATGCAAAATTAAGCAACTTTCTAAATATTTTATATTAAAGGAGTAGTCCAAAAAATATAAAGAAAGTGCACTCTGTCGCCAGCTCTTGACATAACTGGCGGAGGTAACACTGCTCCCTGCAAGCTGGATATTCTTCTTACAAGCTGCACATCACACAATGAACATCACACAGAGCACATCACGCAGGGACTAGCCCAGCCCCTGAAACAAAGGTCACTGATGACGCTTAGTTTCAGGGAGGGGACTGAGGCTATGGCAGCGATTGCAGCCTCTGTCACCCTTCAGTATCCCAGCATGCAATATGGGTTCTCAAACAAAGCATCGTCAAAAATGTAGTAGGGGGAAAAAAAGCATTTTTTAGATATTGCCGTTAGGGAAGGATAGGGAATATTTAATGAAAGTATATTTTAAAATAATTTAGACTATGGCATTAGGGGAGAAATTGCTTTGTATTTCGGACCACCCTTTTAAGTATTTCCTCTTTTTGCATTTTGCTGCTCCAGGGTTTTCAATTACAAGAGCTATCTGGTGTGAAAAATCTGACATAAATCCCTTAGAAGGCTGGTTCTAATGGAGGAGGTTGTAATATTCAAGATATTAGGAAGGGCAGATCACTCATGCAGAAGGTTATTCTTTATGACCTTAAGAAGAGGAAATCACTCCAAAAATATAGTTATGTTATTAGTTAAGAGCTAGTAAGGGCAACAGATTCCTGGAAGCAGATGTTGCAGCCAGCATCTACAGTTTATCAATGGGAAGGACATGCTCGCATTAAAAAAAGTCTGAAGCTGGAAGTAGATTGCAAACTGAACATTTCAGGGTCAAAAAATGAATGGGGGTCAGGTTGCAACCTTATAAGTGTCCCTTTCTTTGTATGAAAGCATGATTTAATGCAAAGAAAGGTAGCTCTAGTGCTTCTTATTGTGTCCTGTCTGATTTTGAAGACAAGCATGGGTTATTTTTATGCAGATAGCCATAAGACTGCTACTCAGTTACCAGTGCTGTGCCAGGACTATACATTATGCAGCTTCCTTACCCTTACTGCACTGATTGGTGGGATGCAAGTCCTAAATAGAAAACCATCCTCTTTTTATTCTATGCAAATTGCCTCTTAAGAGAAATAGAGGACTTGAACTCTATAGCGCCTCCTATTGGAAGTAGCAATTGGAAGGTGGCGCTATAGAGTTCAAGACCTTGTTTTCTCTTGAGGCAATTTGCATATTAAATTTCCCAGAGGAGCATTGCACGGCGAATAAGCCTCCTTACTTTGACAAGCCAGAGCTGGTATGTCACTCTCCACAAGGAGAAACCTTACCCCTTAGACCTCTTTATTCTAGTACGAGCTGTCACAGAGAAGAGAGATGGAGCTCACATTCAGCAGCACAGTGAGATCCAGAGAGATCGAGATGACAGTCTAGTAAGCGCGAAAATACTGTACTTAGTTGAGAAACAGTAGTATGACTAGTTAGGGTTTGTGTCCCTACTCTAATCGTGTCCAATTACTATCACATCTGTATGGACTTCAATATGTTATAAGACTAGTCGGTACAGGCATTTAAATCTTCTGTCCGGTTTCACCAGTTTCAAGTTTTCTACTGATTAGTTTGTCTCCTCCCTGTCTGTGATTCTCCAGCCGCTCCTCCTGTCTCTGGGCTGTGAATGACAGGTTACTGCTCAGATCTCACACAGAGGAGGCAGGTGGAGGGGCAGGGAATCACAGACAGGGAGGACAAGACCCAGTGCACAGTCCAGCCCCTGAGCATCAAAATCTAATTAGCAGAAACCTTAAAGAAGCACTCCTCCTCCTCCCATTAAAATTTGTATCCTCTTAATATATTGCAATCATCATATTATATAGCTCTGTTATATAATAAGCAGGAAGATTCTTGTCCCTGTATTTATCATTTCCCTCTTCAATTCCTGACCCAGCTGCTCCCTCCTCCCTCTGCCATATACTTTTGCAGTGACTCATGAATCATACAGGGAAAATTGACCTCCTGTTTCTACATAGAGCATAGAAGTATTCAGCTAGTCAGCTTTTAAGCACGTGATGTCATAGACCTAATGGAAAAGAGAATAATTAACTGGGTAGAAAGGCATAATGAGCAATTATAAGTACACAGTGCCATATAATATGATTATTACAGTATATTAAGAGGATAAAAACTTTGATGGGAGAGCTTCTTTAAAATGCTGATTAAAGAAGAACAACAAAATGGACTTTTTCACCAAAGGTGTCAATTTAATCTGTGTAAGGCTACGTGCTCACGATCAGGAATAGTAGCATTTTGGACACACTTGTTAGTACATGCGGATTTACTGCATGTAATGACATTCTATTGTTCAAACTACGCAGTGGACACTAATATGCTGCGGCTTGTTTGTGAGTGAGTTTATGCAGTGTTAAATAGGATCACAGTGGGCACGGGCTTTCTATAAATCCCTTCCATTGCTGACAGATTCTCTTTACACTGTGCACAGTATCTGACCTCCAGCATGAGCATCTCTGATCCGTTTCTATGATCCATCTTTGCTTATCTGCTGCTGGAGATGAAATGAACCTAACAATAAGAACTGGGCGGCAAATTACAGAAGAGGGAGTCACCTAATTACTAGCACCTCAGCGCATTTTTATAGGGGTAAGACACTGTTTTCTGTAAACAGTGATTTGCAACTTTGCTATTTAATACACTATTAAATGAAGATAGTGACGATTTAGAATTAGTGCAGCAATTGCAACTTAATTTAACCATTAATGTATGCATAAATCATTTAACAATAATAATAATAACAATTTTATAATATTTAGTCATAACCACCTGTTGTCAGAACAACTCATTGGCCAATAGCCTATATTTCTGGTGACAAACATAAATCCGAAGATCTATTTTGTCCCTTTGCCTTCTAGGAGTCATCTACAGCCTCCTGGACAATATTTACTGCACTATTATATTTTGTTGTTTATTGGTTTTTAAATGATGAAATAAAAGCCACCATTTAGACAAGCCGTTTTTGTCATTGATTCGTTTCACCTGCAGCCATTTAATTGCTGCACAAACAAGAGATTTGTTGACAAGGGCAAAATAACAGCAAAGTAATATTACACAAGTGGAGATCGCTAGAAAATAAAAGACAGTAGAAAGCACAATATATATGAATGAAAAGTTATCAGCAATGTAAAGTTTGTAATGTACAAGCATGGTCAGAGGAAACTATAAAATGCAGAAATTAGTCAATCAGAGGGAAAAAATGTGTTACAGTTGCTAATGGTGCCAACTTATTTCCAGGCACACTATAGAGCTGAGCTGGCAATACTGTCTGGGAAATGGAGATCATAATATCTTAAAGTGGTTACTGCATTTTCAATATACAGGTTTTTTTTAATAATCCATAGTCATGTTTAATAAAGAATATGCCAAGGAAAGATGAAGTTAAAACATGAACTGAATCTATTGAATTTAGAAGGCATTGTTTGAAGATTTTGAGGCTTGTCAAAAATTAAAGTCATTGGGGTATCTCTGGAGCGGTTGATGTCAGTCAAGGAACGGATATGGCTCTGCAAAATTCTTTTGTTTTTCTGTTCCTATGAAGAAAAAGAAAATGAGCAAATGAGCACGAATGTGATAAAAGCACCTTAATACAAAATACCAGGGATTGTCTGTCTGCTGTCTTTAACATCATGTCCTCCCTCTATCTGAGACTATAGCTCTCCAAAACAGAACTTCTCATGTTTCTTCCCTTTACTAGCCTACCTAAACCCAATATAGCAATTGTCTTGGGTGGTTCAACCATAACGCCCAAGCAACACGCCCTCTGTCTTGGGGTCATATTTGACACAGATCTTTCCTTTATTCCCTACTTTCGATCACTCACTCGCTGATGGAACCTGCTTCTTAAAAAGATCTACAGGATCCAACCTTTTCTCACCTTTGAAACAGCAAAAACTCTTACTGTCACTCTCATTTATTCTTGTCGGGTCTCCCACTAACTAAACTTTTTCTTCTCCAATCCATTCTGGATGCGCCAAGCAGGATCATATTTCTGACCAGACGCTACACCTCTTTGTGCCAGTCATTGTACTTGGTTACCCATCCGCTGCAGAGTACAATACAAACTTATCTCTCACACACAAAGCTCTCCACAGTTTTGCACCACCAAACATCTCCTCCCTCATCTCTGTCTACCACCCTACTTGTTCTCTCCATTCTGCAACTGATATAACTTTAACATCCTCCATGATCTGAAACTCCCACTATCGTCTCCAAGACTTCTCTCATGCTGCACCAGTTTTCTGGAATGCAAAACCCCAGACAATCTGATTAATACCTAGCCTCCTCATTTTTATGCTTGCTTTAAAAACACATCTCTTTAAACAGGCCTATCACCTGACTTTACTAATTAACTCTTCCATGTTCCCCTTTATAATTTTTCTCAGAATCTTGTCCCTCTTAGTCATCTGTCTCCACATCCTTCTTTCACCCAATAGCACTTGGTAACTGTACTTAGACAGATATTGGATGATAACTGGGTCATGCAACTTTTAAACACAACTCTGATTTATTATAATGATGGCTGGACTGTACAAGACAAGCATTTTTTATCAATTATGTCCCCCTATTTCCTTATAGATTGTAATCTTGCGAGCAGAGGCTCCTGTATCTGTTGTACTATATATTACTTTGTAATGTCTTTTTTGTCTATACATATCTCTGCTCAATTGTTAAGTGGTGTGGAATATGTTGACGTGATATCTATGAATAAAATTATTATTAAAATTATTATTCATGTTGCATCTCTTTATTTACATGTAAACATACTTTGTTGCTGAGCTAATAATTCTCATCTTGAATACATATTTTCTTTATTTCTATTTAGCTTTTGTGCTGACTTTAACCAGGTCTCTAAAGAGTAAAGAATAGGAAACTACCTTGCAACTTATTGTACCTTAAAGGGGGTGTCCATTACTTTGACAGCCCCTTCTCAATTGCTATATTCCCTCTTCTAAAATAAGAGTCTGTACTCACTTCCAGTGCCGGCGCCATACCAGCTATGACGGCACCGGGTCTTCTGGGTAGAGATGAGCAAATTTGCTCGAATTTGGTTCCAAATATGATTGGATTTGAATAATAATAATAATCATAATAATAATAATTTTATTTCTATAGTGCCAACATATTCTGCAGCACTTTACATTATAGAGGGGACTTCTACAGACAATAGCCATTACAGCTTAGCAATAAACACATAGATCAAAACAGATACCAAAAGGAATGAGGGCCCTGCTCGCAAGCTTACAATCTATGAGGAAAAAGGGGAGACACAAAAGGTGGATGGTAACAATTGCTTTCATTGTTCGGACCAGGCATAGTGTAAGAATCGGGTGTTCATGTAATTCTGCATGAACCAGTTAACAGCTTAAGCATGTAACAGTAAAGACACAGAGGGCTATTAAATGCATAAAGCATGTGAGAACATGATGCGAGGAACCTGTTATTGTTATTGTTTTTGCAATATTCGTTGAACACAGCCGAACGTCATTAGAGTCAATGGGAGTAGAAATTACCGAATATGTTCGGAACCGAACATAAGACATAGATTCAGCCTGTATAGTGTTCAAATATAGCCCGAATATGTCAAAATCAGATTCGGTGCCAAAATCAAAACAAATTCACTCATATCTACTCCTGGGTCTCATATGACATTATTCTATCATGTGAGCCCTGCAGCCAATCTGCGGCCGCTAATGGGCCGCTTCACTCTCACTTCCTTTTAGCCTAATCTTTCAAAATTTCAAAAAAAAGAATTACTGCACAGAAGTGATAACATAATAGAGAGTACTGATAAAAATAGCAACATGCTTTCAATAAGGATTCTGAAGACAGAACCAATTATTTCCCACCAAGGAGCTTCATTATAACTTGCCAAGTCCTGTAACATAATTTGTATTCGAGCATTACTGGATTTGTAAAACCATAAACTGAAGTAATAAATGCTACTGCAATTGTGATTTATGCATAAAATAATGTGTAAGACTGGTTACATGCCATATAATCCAGCCTATGAACATTCACTGGCTTATATAATGATAAGGTCCTTATAAAATCACTTTGTGAACAAATCTTCTTTTATTCATTGTAAGTGACTGCTATGGTTATTTCCAGTTAATACTTTTCAACGTTGCACATTTACATATAATACATGTCGATGGATTTTTTTTCCATTAAAGGGAATCAGTCACCACATTTGACCTGGAAGATAACTCTGCCTCCAGAGCTTATTTTACATGAAGGGGAATTAACCAGTGTGAGACAAGTAACTAACACAGAAGAGGAAAAATGAACCTTGCCTTCTTGCAAACACATTTTCTGCTTGTCTCTGAGCTCTACTGCATTGTAACAATATTACAACCCAGTCTGCCTGTGGCCAATACACATCACATTGGTAACACTGGTAACCATCACACTGGTAACCATTACACATCACACTGGTAATACTAGTAGCCATTACACATCACACTCGTAACTCCCCTTCATGTAAAATAAGCTCTGGAGGAAGAGTTATATTCCAGGCACCATCTTCCCTGATGTTTGTAAGCTATAAATATGTAATTGAATTAGATCACAAACAGATCCAAAAGATAAAGTGCTATGTAGTTATGTTTATAAACTCATCCATTCTACCATAAACACATAAATGTGCAAGGTCAATAGAAAAAAAGAAAAAAAGCACTATGAAACATCTTAAATTCCAATTTCTTAATCATTTATTAAATACACACATATGATAAAACTAATGTAACTCTGATGTAAGGGACACATATATGGCTGCCATCTCTTTAACAATAATCTGTTATGTTAGCAAATGAATAATTTATGTTTAATTATGCAAGCTGGAAACAAATTCCTTTGGGTAAGATACTTTGCGTAAAATTATCAATAAAGTGCTTGTGCTGCGGTAAGACTTCATAACTCCATTATCAATGTCTAACATCCAATGCTCAATATAATCCCCCTCACGATAGCCACCAAATAATGACACAACAAAGTCCTAGAGCAAGGATTACCAGCTGTACTTACAGTCAGTAAAAAGACTGGTGCCATGTCCCTCCACCCCGACGCGCGTTTCGTCCACACTTCTTCAGGGGACGTGTACATTAGATTCATACTTAAGTTTTATCATATGTGTGTATTTAATAAATGATTCATATACTGGAATTTAATCTGCTTCATAGTGCTTTTTTTTTTTCTGTCGACCTTGCACATTTATGTGTTTATGGTAGAACGGATGGGTTTATAAATATGTAATTGAACAGATAAAAGATAAACAGTGCTACACAGATGCTGTGCAAAGTATCTCTTAGGGCAAAGATTTTAGTCACCTCATTGCCCCTTGTAATGCCAGTTTTTCTACTGGAAATTGGCAGCCTTCTTTTTTGCTTATGAAATGTACAAAATTGGATATGATGGCAATTACCGTACTTTCATTGAGCAAAATGTTATTTTTTTTAGTTCTTAAAATGATCAAATATTACCTAACAAATATATTACACATTATCTTTGGGAAGACTGGACAGTGACACCTCGTCACTGAGCTGGACACCATATCCAGCACCACATTATTGTTTAATAGCTACTAACTAGAGATTGGCCGATGGATTTGTGGGACTCTGGTCCATCGGCTAGGTCAGTAGTAAAAATCTCCTACCTTCAAGGATCCCTGGTGCGGCTTTTGATTAGCAGGAGTGGCATGACAACAGCTTTTCGAAGTGACTCACAGATGATGTCAAGTCAGCCCTGGTTAATCACTAGACACAATGGGGATCCCTGATTGTAAAAGGTTCACCTGCCTCCCATCCAGTGACTGGAGACTACTTATATGGCCAATGGACTGGAGTCTGCAAAGTGATCTGCCCATCTTTCCTACTAACATTTATATATGCTATCAGGGATACACAGCACAGTCTGTGTAGTATTCTTCATCACTTTGTTTCATCATTATAATTCCAGTTTGTATTTTTATAATATGCATATGATTCATTAAAAATAATTTTAAGGTGTAACTGTTGTATCATTAGAATTTGCAGCAGAATGTCTGTGTCTGCCTCTAGCTCCTCCTCCTCACCCAACCCTCTCAATAGTACCTTATGACCACTAACTACTGTCTCCTATCTCAGTAATGGAAAAATCTGTATTAGGTAAATACAGAATTTACCCATGAATTCAAAATTTTGAGAATGAATGATAAATCTGGTAGGAGATAGAAGCTGATTTGTCCTATAAAATATATTACAAAGTTTCTTATTTTCATGCAAAAAAATCAAATGATGATTACACGTTAAAGTGTATTATGGGTGTAAGCAAAGTGGAAGATACCAGGGCTATAAAATATGTCGGTAGCAGTGAAAGAAGATACATAATTAACAGAATATCAAGGGATTTTCAGTTTTTAGACTCAACGGAGAACAGAATTTTCCAGATTTCTTCTTGCATACACAGTACTCCTATTGTACATAAAAGCTTGATAATTGGGAGCTTCCTCATATACACTAATGATTAAGTCCATTGTATCACTTAAGTAGATTACAAGTACTAGAAAATAATACTCTATTCAGTTGATCAGACATCAGTCTGGAGGGGTACATAAAAATCACACCCCATGGGTCCTTTTCGAATGCTGTAAATAGATGATGGTGAAAGGACTGTTAGTATTGATTTTGTCATGGAGACAATATATCTATATTAGTGTTAGAAGAACTGATTGACTGGGTTTACGATTTGCAATTAATTGAGTTGATTGCTATCTTAAACAAAATCAATTAAAGTAGACATTTTATATACATATGCAGATGGGAAAGTGGATTCAGCAGATGCTGCATAGGATTAGATCTGACTAATATGCTCCAGGAGGATCAATAGAAAAGATAATGTTTGAGGACTCGCTTATCTCTAATTTGATGGTAGCCAACTACTAATGTCATTACGGATACGAGCATTAGTAGGTAGTACATTTAACATAGAAAATATAATTTTGCATGTCAGATTATTTTCTAGGTTTCATCGGTTATTTGTCTATAGACTCAGCAATTTTCACGATTGTATGTACAATTATTCTTCATACACCCTTTCCTACAGCAGGAATATGCACTGCCGCTGTTATAAATTGACAATGACTTACTAATAAGCCACGTTCTTTGCACCCTCAAGTGCTCCAATGACTGTAGGGGGACCTGCAGATAAACGGTATCCTGTTGGATATTATGTTAATTTTTTATGATTATTAACTGTCTTGTGTTGAGGTCATAACCATTAACAGCCAATCACTTATATTTATTGTCCATTACTGACTTCTAATAATGTGATTGTTCACAGTTGGTCAGAAACATTATACACCATAACTCCAGCATGGTAAAATGTGCCCTTAGAGTCCAGTGAAAAGCCAAGTGGATCCGCGCTGACAATGAATTTCTGCCCGGCCTCAAAATCCCACTGTAAATTAAGGATGAATTATATGCTGGTAATGGTTTAACTTAATCAGATACTTTCTAACACAAACTAGTATTTATTTTGTGTTTAAAGAAGTTGTGCCTAGAAGGACATTCATCAACCATTCCTAGATTGGTATGTTTGATTGTTGGGGACACCACCATTGGGACCTCCAACTATCTCTAGAATGCCCCCATTTCTTCTCACTGCTCTAACGCATATCATGGTTTGTTTTCTTCTTAACCAGCTTTTTATATTCTTCATCTTGCCATTTTGTGAAAGGTTCAGTACTTGCACTTTTAAAGGGAACCTTTCACCCCCCCAGGGCCTTTTTAAGTAAAAGAGCCACCTTCAGGAGCACTAAGGCTGCATTCTGTGAAGGTAGCTCTTATGTTTCTGATCGTTAGGAACGCTGAAATAGACAGTTTTATAATTTGTCCGACATACCACTATTGTGTCAGGGAGGTATATATTCTCCCCTTGTGTCAACGGCCTCAGAGGTGTCAATCATCCCCCTCTTGTTTCCGGCCCCCGCCTCCTCTCCTTCTCGCGACATCACCGGTGCTTCGTTTATCGGCGGACCCAGATCCCGCCCCGCAGTATGTTATGATGTATTCACACTGCGGGGCTGGGAATCTGGCGCCTGCGCAGTGAGGATCTCTGCGCCTGTCCCTCATCTCCCTCGGTCGCTTTCCTCACTGCGCAGGCGCCAGATTCCCAGCCCCGCAGTGTGAACACATGATAACACACTATGGGGCGGGATCTGGGGCCGCCGCTACACGCAGCGCCGGTGATGTCGCAAGAAGGAAAGGAGGCGGGGTCCGGATACAAGAGGGGGATGATTGACACCGCTGAGGCCGTTGATACAGGGGGAGAAGACATACCTCCATGATACAATAGCGGTATGTCGGACAGATTATAAAAGTGTATATTTCAGCGTTCCTAGCGATCCGTAACATAAGAGCCACCTTCACAGAATGCAGCCTTAGTGCTGCTGAATGTGGCTCTTTTACTTAAAAAGGCCCTGGGGGGGTGACAGGTTCCCTTTAAAGGAGATTAAGGAGTTTTCAGGAAATAGATGTGTAAATAATTAATTTTGGTCTTTGAGCAAGACATACTCTGGGCTATTTTAACACAAATAGGTGGCACAGAAGATGAAGGTTCACTGAACTGAGTCATGAGCACTTGCCCATTATACACTGTAAAGCTGAAAGGTTGAGAATATAAGGAATGATTCTCCTTGAGGCTTCACAACACGGTTTTATGAGCATGTTCTGACATTATTTATCATGCTATCCCCTTGTCTGAATAAATGCTGTGCACACATGTTCATCAAAACACATTTTATCTCTATGTTTCCGGACCATTAATGGGGAAATATAGAGAGCAGATCTGTTAGCCCAATATCTGAGCGATCAGTGTAATGCTCAACACATGGATTTTCTGAGCTATATTTAAAGAGCAGGAAATGGCAAGTATTTTACAGCTTCAAGAGATTTAAAGGAAACCTGTCATTTTGTGCATGCAGTCTGATCCGTGGATAGAGTATAAAGGAGAAACTGAGCAGACTGATTTATAGGTTTGATGGAAAATATTCAGTATAACTTGCACTTTTTTCATTGAAATCTGTGATGTTTGTATGCATATGAGTCCAGTGGGCGGTCCTACTAGTGATGACAGCTATTTCTGCATACAAAGATTGTCAGTCACAAGTAGCTCCGCCCACAGGACCCATGCATGCAAATTTCTGGGCTTTCCATGAATAAAATGCAAGTCTAAGGCTATGTTCACATGATGCGTTTTTGCTGTTTTTTTCTACAGATAAAACCTGCTCACTTGGCAGTAAAGAAGCTGCCTACAAAAGTAGGTTTTGCTGCGTTATGGCTACGTTTTAAAGCTGAATTTTTCAGGATCCAGAAGTTTAGCTTTGCTTCCACCACAGAAACATGAATAATGCAAGGTGTTAGGTCACAAAGGCAATCCATATTTAAAACCATAAAACCATTTTAGAAAAAAGGGCAAGTTGATCAAATTATTTAGTGGAAACAAATTTTATGTCTGAAAAAATAGTAACTATTCTGAACAAAAAAGCTCATGAGTTCATGAAAAAATGTGGAGGGAGTAGAATTGGACGGCATAGTTACCTAAGACATTGACAGAGCATTGAGTTTGTAGGACACTGTTTACTTTCATACTTTGGTCGGCCCTTGAGTTGGTCAAGTATTGTTCAATTTCACACCTTGGTCAGCCAATGTTTACACATATCAGTAATTTAATTAAACTGTACTATTCCTAAGACCGGCGTCACACTGGCGAGTTTGATGCGAGTAAGTCGCACGACTTTCTCGCATCAACACCCGGCACGGCCGCTCGCTCTCGGACCCGAGTGTGTGGCTGCATGTATTTCTATGCAGCCGCGCACTCGGGTCCGAGAGCGAGCGGCCGTTCCGGGTGTTGATGCGAGAAAGTCGTGCGACTTACTCGCATCAAACTCGCCAGTGTGATGCCGGTCTAACTGCCATTCTCAGGTGAGGAGACCAAGAAATTATGGTTTATACTTGGGAAAATCACATTAAAAATGATTTTTTTTTTCACTAAAAGCACAGTAAAATGTGACACCTGTGTTTTTGCTGTGTTTTTGCACCTACCCATTGCTTTCTATGGGTGAAAAAATGCTGCAAAACGCTGAAAGAAGTGACATGCTGCAGTTTTCCAAAACCTAGCAGTTTTCCAATTCAGTCAGGAAAAAAAACAATGTGTGTGCGTGAGATTTCTGAAATCTCGTAGCTTTTGCTGGTATTGTAAAACGCAGCTTAAAATTTGGATAGAAAATACAGCAAAAACACAACAAGTGAACATAGCCCTGACTAAGTTTTTCCCACAAAAACATTGGGAAAAAAACAATGCGATCAGCTCCTCTCACTCTATAACATCTGCTTGCAGTTCAGAAACCATTTTCGACATGATAGATTCCCTTTAAAGTGGTTCCTGTCTAGTGGTTCCTAAGATAATGAAACTTTATGTGTTGTGAAAAAATTATACTTAAAGCTACAGAGCCATACCAATATTTCTATTAGTCTAGGTTCATATAACAGTTTCATCCATCTGTTATTTTTAATACTATAACCAGAATGCAAGAGAAATAGAGGGGAAAATTATATGGCCACTTATCTCTTATCTGCTCCTGAAAAAACCTTTCTCTACGTAATTCCATCATCATTAACTGAAAAATGTGGCAGCATGCCTTGCTAGATTCTGTAGGAATATGCATTAGAAATTTAAGATATTCTTTAATAAAATTACTGGCCAATAGTGCCTTTATGGCAGGACGCCAACGCTACTTTGAACGTAGTAGTTGCTGTGGCAGATACTGTAGATATAATCTTTATGGACAGAAATATTGGGGCACATCTCTCAACCACTAAATTCATGTTTTCATTCAGGCACATTACCACGGGAGTATAAAACTAAGCACCTAGTCATGCAGTCTGCCTTTATTGACATCTCAGAAAGAATGAGTCGTTTTAAAGAGCTCACTGAATTTGAGCGTTCTGTAATGGGATGTCATCATTGTAACTAGTCAGTTGATGAAATTTCATCCTTTTGAAGTATTCCACAATCAATTGTGACTGGTATTATTGAGTAGTGGATGCATTTAGTAACAAAATGAAGACCACGTAAAGATATAGAGTGGGGTCTATGACTGTTGAGATATATAGTGTGTGAAAGTCATCGCTTTCCTGCTGACACAATAACCATAAGGCACTGTCACACTTAGCGATCGCACCAGCGATCACGACAACGACACGACCTGGCGAGATCGTTGGTGCGATCGCTATGTGGTCGCTAGTAGCTTCCAAACACAAAGATCTCATCAGAGATCAGCAATCTGTATAACGACCTCTGCGGTCGTTGGGAAAACCTAGTCCCGACTGCGACGCTGGTGAAGTCGTTCATAAAGGGTGTCACACTCAGCGATTCAGGCTCACCAGCGGGACACCAACGACCAAAAAACGGCTCAGAACGTTCATGAGCGATCAGCGACATCTCAGCAGGGGCCACATCGCCGCTACATGTCACACACTGCGACGTCGCTAACGAGATCGCTGCTGCGTCAAAAATTGGTGACTCATTAGCGATCTCGTTAGCGATCTCACTTAGTGTGACAGTACCTATAGAGCTTCAAACCTCCTCATGCATTAACATCAACACAAAAGGTATGAAAGGAGCTTTATAACATGGGTTTCTTGGCTTTACAGGTGTAAGCAATCCCTGCATCACATAGCACAGTGCCAAGCGGAAGACTGAGTGGTGCCACCAGACTCTGGAGCAGTGGAAAGCTGTATTCTGGAGTGATGAATCACTCTTCTCTACCTGGAAGTCTGATGAGCAAATCTAACTTTGGCAAATTCCAGTAGAGCGTTTCCTACCTCACTGCGCTGTGCCAGCTGTAAAGTTTAGCTGTACTGTTTCACTAATACTATTGGGTTGTTTTTCATAGTTTGGTCTAAATCCATTAGTTCTATTGAAGAGTTATCTCAATGCTTCAGCATAGCAAGACACTTAATTGAATGTCTCCATCTTTGTGGAAGGCACTTTCTTTTCCTCATGACTGTGCCCCAGTGCAAAGCACGGTCCACACAGACCTGACCTCAAAGCCATCAAATACTTTTGGGAAAATTAGGATGGAGATTGTGAACCAGACCCTCTTTTCCAACATCGATGTCTGACCTCATAAATGCTCTTTTGGGTGTATGGGTGAAATTCCCATAAACACACTGCAAAAACGTGTACAACACTTTCCCAGAAGAATGAAAGCCGTTCTAGCTACAAAAAAGCATCCAACTCAAAGTTAAAGGGAATCTTTCAGCAGGTTTTTGCTATGTAAATTGATAGCAGCATGATGAAGGGACAAAGAGCTTGATTCTAGCTATGTATGCAGCAATTGTGATTGAGCTTTCTCTTCTGTATATTTAGTAGAGCTCAGAATCTTGAACCCTGTGTAACCCCACGCACACCACTGATTATTAGCTATCTGTGTAGAATGTACAGTGACATAAAGCCGCTAATCAGTGCTGGGGGGCGTGATTGGACAGTAGGGAATATGGCAGCGTATCCTGTGGTGATAATCTCTTGCTGATAAAACATTGTATTGAAATAGCAAAACACAGCCAGAAAGTGACCCAAGCCCCTATATCATGGTGCTCTCAAATTACATGGCAAAAACCTGGTGACAGATCCCTTTAATGACTTTGGATTTAGATTTAGATGCCATAAAAGGTTCTGTAGATATAACGTAGAATTGTCTCAATACTTTTGTTCATATAGTGCAGTGTTTCCCAATCTCCAGTCCTCACTGCCCCCACAGGTCATGTTTTCAGGATTTCCATGGTGTTGCACAGGAGAGAGAATTCCTGATGCTTTCATGATACTTCCACCACCTGTGCAATACTGTGGAAATCCTGGGAACATGACCTGTTGGGGGCCGTGAGGACTGGAGTTTGGGAAACACTGATATAGTGTAAGAAAGAACTAGAAAAGAAAAACAGACACAAGAAAAAATAGAATAGAAAATGTAATACATATAGAGCGAAATTTATTCATCTAAAATAACATCTTGAGAGCAACATAAACCAACAGGTGGCACTGTGAAAAATTTTACATTTTAAAGGCATTGTCCACTACTCAGACAATTTATTTTCAATCACCATGTTTCCACCTTAGAAAATAATAACACCTAAAGACACGTTCCAACGGTGTCTGCTCTGGCTCTCCCAAGGCTCAAAAGATATTATGTCACATGACCCCTTCAGCAAATCAGTGTCCATGTCATTCTCCCCGCATTCAGACAGATCAAACATTTCAAGGAAGTGAGACATCAGCCGCAGCTCTCACTCAGTTACGGGAACAGTGAAATGGCAGCTGACTATCCACAGGAATGTTGTGACATAACAATGCCATATGAGCCCCTGGAGAGCCAGTGCTGACACCACTGGAATGGTTTCAGCAATGGAGGTGAGTATAGGTGTTAATGTTCTATAAGGGGAAACATGGTGATTGAGATTGAGAACATGTATGTTTGCCTGTGCAAATGTGTGTGTATCCTCATTAGATGCATATCTGTGTGACTGGGTAGGCATATCCTCTAATCGGTGGTGGATCTTTCTTTATATTGCTCAGCAGATTTACCTGTAGACCTTTGAAAAACTAGAAATTTCATTGTGATGTCAGAATGTACCACATGACAACCTCTCCACTGCTCTGCCTCATCTATACAGTGGGGAAAAAAAAGTATTTAGTCAGCCACCAATTGTGCAAGTTCTCCCACTTAAAAAGATGAGAGAGGCCTTTTATTGACATCATAGGTAGACCACAACTATGAGAGTCAAAATGAGAAAACAAATCCATAACATCACCTTGTCTGATTTGGCAAGATTTATTTTGCAAATTATGGTGGAAAATAAGTATTTGGTCATTAACAAAAGTTCATCTCAATGTTTTGTTATATATCCTTTGTTGAAAATGACAGAGGTCAAACATTTTCTGTAAGTCTATATAAAGTTTCCACACACTGTTGGTGGTATGTTGGCCCATTCCTCCATGCATATCTCCTCTAGAGCAGTGATGTTTTGGGCCTGTTGCTGGGCAGCATGGACTTTCAAATCCCTCTAAAGGTTTTCTATGGAGTTGAGATCTGGAGACTGGCTAGGCCACTCCAGGACCTTCATATGCTTCTTACAAAGCCACTCCTTTGTTGCCCTTGCAGTGTGCTTGGGATCATTATCATGCTGAAAGACCCATCCACGTTTCATCTTCAATGCCCTTGCTGATGGAAAGAGGTTTGCAAGCAAAATCTCACGATACATGGCCCCATTCATTCTTTCATGTACACGGATCAGTCATCCTGGTCCCTTTGCAGAGAAACAGCCTCAAAGCATGATGTTGCCACCCCCATGCTTCATAGTAGGTATGGTGTTCTTTGGATGCAACTCAGCATTCTGTCTCCTCCAAACACGACAAGTTTTGTTTCTACAAAACAGTTCTACTTTGGTTTCATCAGACCTTATGACATTCTCCCAGTACTCTTCTGGATAATCCAAATGCTCTCTAGCAAACTTCAGACAGGCCCGGACATGTACTGGCTTAAGTAGGGGGACACGTCTGGCACTGCAGGATCTGAGTTCCTGGCAGCGTACTGTGTTACTAATGGTAGTCTTTGTTATGGTGGTCCCAGCTCTATGCAGGTCATTCACTAGGTCCCCCTGTGTGTTTCTGGGAATTTTGCTCACTGTTCTTGTGATCATTTTGACCCCACGGGGTGAGATCTTGCATGGAGCACCAGATCGAAGGAGATTATCAGTGGTCTTGTATGTCTTCCATTTTTTTATTATTGCTCCCATAGTTGATTTAATCACAGCAAGCTGCTTGCATATTGCAGATTCAGTCTTCCCAGTCTGGTTCAGGGCAACAATTTTGTTTCTGGTGTGCTTCGACAGCTCTTTGGTCTTCACCATAGTGGAGGTTGTAGTGTGACTGTTTGAGGTTGTGGACAGGTGTCTTTTATACTGATAACAAGTTCAAACAGGTGCCATTACTACAGGTAATGAGTGGAGGACAGAGGAGCCAAACACTTATTTTCCACCATAATTTGCAAAATAAATCTTGCCAAATAAGACAAGGTGATTTTCTGGATTGGTTTTCTCATTTTGACTCTCATAGTTGTGGTCTACCTATGATGTCAATTACAGACCTCTCTCATCTTTTTAAGTGGGAGAACTTGCACAATTGGTGGCTGACTAAATACTTTTTTCCCCACTGTATGGGTGTGAATTTCTATCTGTGTGATTCTATGTGTTGTATGTACACACTAGTGTTTGTATGTGCATACTGTCCGAACATGAGTTATACTACAGCTGACAAATTAGCTATAAGGTAACAGATGTAGGTAACAGCTCCCAGTAGTTTTCTGTTGCTCCACACTCCCTCAAGCCTCTTACTTCATACTATTAAGCTCACTGTGAAAAAATACTTATCAATTTCGCTTTCTTGATCTACTAGTGACTCTAAAACTGGATTGCTGTTGACTTTGAAAGGTCAACCTATGCAAAACCCATGTAATATACTGGATGCAAAGTAGAGACACAGCATGCTACAGGACAACTGGTAAAAAAGAAAATCATGCATATTACCATATTGGATATTATACCTGTATTTTTAGATTGAAGTCGAGGCAATAAAGGCTCATATTTCTTATTTCTCGTATTGCTCAAGCCTCATTGTGCAGTATAAAATACTATTTTATATGCGCATTTCATTTTCATTGCATTTTTGTTCCTGCTGAATTGGACTATACTGTGAACGAAAGTAGGGAAATGTTTCTGACACTCAAGTATATAATTACAAAGAGCCTAGGATTTATTTTACTTACTTATATAGCACCATCATATTCCACAGCACATTACCAGCATTATCATCAATGTCCCCATTGGGGCTCACAATCTAAAGTTCCTATCAGTATGTTTTCTGAATGTGGGAGGAAACCGGAGTACCTGTAGGAAACCCATAGAAACACGGGGAGAACCTACAAACTCCTTACAGATATTGGTGGGATCTGAACCCAGCGCTGCAAATCAACAGTGCTAACCACTGAGCCATCATGCTCTACCCAGCAGGAGAAAATATAACCCAGCAAGAATGAAGGCACAATTCACTTTTAAGCAAACATCATTATGTGTTTGTCTACATGAGTAAGTTTCTTGTTTCTGCATACTTTATTGGTTATTGTCTCACATTTTGACCATGACGTCAGTAGTCAGTTGACGTGAGAGCAGATTGGATAAGGAAAAGCTAATTTGTTGACTTGAGGTCAAAGGAAGCAGGGGAATCGCCATCTTAGCTAGAACAGATCGTAGTAGGGTACAATTGGCAGGTTAGCAACTAGGTTCTTATCCTTACAGGAAAAAATACCCTAATCCCTTTAATTAATGTATAATATGTAAATTATGGATATGCTTTAAAGCAACTTCATTTACAGACTAAATGCAAATTCAGTTGACACTGTGGACTGACATGCGGGTCAGTAATGGTATCAATAATAAGTGTTCTGGCCTTTACAGTAACAGATACTTCATTTTAGTAAGAACGTCTTTGCATAATCAGACATTAGAAAAATGAACCTGAAAAGATTTCAAAGTAATGATGTGTTTCTATGGTAACCCTTTCTTCGGATGTCTTGTAATGTCAGAGAGACACATCTACAGTTTACAGTTCCCCTTTTTCTCTTGTTTCCAGTGAATCTATAACGTGATTTCATTTCTCGAGAAGTGGTTTGAGGAAAACAAGGAGACTTTCTAAAACGGAGGAAATGATTGCTAGGCTGGAGGATGTGCTATTAGCAATCAACAGACAGGTCTATTTTTTTATAGCAAGCATGATGATAAAATATTGCTTACATTTTCTGGATAGGGCACTGATTCAATAATTTATTATAATATAATGTTGTGTTTTTAAAGGTACCGTTAGCATTTTAGTTCTGCATCTTCAAGCCTATACACCGTTAACCTCTGCTCACATGCCACGGCATTGATTCATAAGTGCCATGACATCTACAGATATGACCTTTCTTATCTTTCATCTTGTTCGGAGATAACAAACTCTGAGAAAAAAATATGACTTCACAATAATCTTATCCTATATGTCTCTATTTGTGGCCACCAAAAGGTGGTTATGTCATTAGAGTCTGTAGCTGGTTTTGCAAGCATGTTGTTATTATATAATTCATTTCTATAGCAAGAAATTGGGAGTCTTTAGGAAAATTCCTTAGTCCTTAGGAAAACTTGCATGTTTTCTTCATTTTTAGACATTTCCAGGCAAATTCTGATGGATCCCAGCGACATAATGAGGTCCGTTGTGTTTCCTTTGTTTTTTTTTTATTCCAAAAATAATGCTGCTAACAAATTGAACAGAGCCTTAATGCGTTATATATAGAGGGATCCTGCATAAATAACTGTTCCATTTTGTAAAAAACATATTATTTTGCTGGGTTCACATTGCGTTAAATGCAATGCGCTAATGGCATCCGTTACATAGCGGCACTAACGCTATGTAACAGATGCGTTAGCGCACCCATAGACTGTCATTATGTAGTGCATCGCTAACGCATGTCATATTCGACATGCGTTAGCCATGTGCCGTCATTCTGTGACAGACCCTCGGATGCGGTCTGCAGCATTCGGGGGTCTGGAGCATCTGCGCTAGTGCAACCGCATAACGCGATCTTTAAAAGGCAGTTGCGTTAGCACAGTCCGTTTAACGCATGCGTTGAGCGGACTGCCCTAACGCAATGTGAACCTAGCCTTATCTTGTAATACTTCTGAGTTATACTTCTGAGTTATGGTCTTTATAATATCCAGTGGCTTGATTCAGAATTTTGCAGACTTCAGAGCTGAAATGTCCTGATATAAATTGTCGCTTGCTAGCTCATGGTTCACACAAAGCTTACCATTGACATAGTCAAAGGGAAGATTGTGGAAGAAAATTTCATATTACAGGTCATAGTCTCATAGACTTTGTCAATGGCAATAGACTATGTGTTTCATATAACACACATAACATACATACTTAACCTCTTTGTGACATTTGTAGTACATGTGCATCATGATTGGTAAGGACTTCCCGACTGATGCAGTACATGTATTGCAAAATTTTGAACATTTTTGCCACATTTCTGTTTTTTTGTCATAGATAAACACAAGTCATATCAAAGAAATTTTATCACTATCATGAAGTACAATATGTCACGAGAAAAGAGTGTCAGAATCAGTGGGATCCGTTGAAGCGTTCCAGAGTTATAACTACATAAAGTGACAGTGGTCAGAATTGTAAAATTTAGCCAGGTCATGAAACTGAAAACAGGTTCGGGGTTGAAGGGGTTAACATATACAGTTAGGTCGAGAAATATTTAGACAGCGACAGAATCATCCTAATTTGGGATATGCATGCCACTATTTTGGATCTAAAATGCAACAAATGAGATGCAATTGAAGTATAGACTGTCAGGTTTACCTAAAGAGATTGAACAAAAGTATCTTGTGTACTTTTTGGGAATTCTTCTTCAAAGCCTCCTCATTTCAGGGGCTCAAAAGTAATTGGACAACTTTATCATAAATAAAATGTTCATTTTAATATTTTGTAGAGAATCCTAATTGTTTGAAGTCTGGAAGCCATGGATGTTACCAAATGCTTTGTTCCCACCTATGTGATCCTTTGCCAGGCCTTTACTGCAGTTAACTTCAGTTATTGCTTGATTGTTGGTCTTTCTGCCTTAAAAAGGTTGTCCACTATTTTGACATTGATGATAGGTCATCAATTGGGATAGGTCATCAATGTCTGATCAGTGGGGTCGACACCCGTCACCACTGCCGATCAGCTGTGCCGGTGGCTGCCAGAAGTGCTCAGTTACAGAGTTGCTCTGCCTACTGATAGTGCCCGCAGCACGGTACTTCATATACGCCCCCTAATGATTTTAATTGATTTGGATCCACCCCATATTGAATAAGCTGCTTTCACGGTATGTTTTGGGTCATTGTCCATGTGTACTGTGAAGCACCGTCCAATCAACCTTGTTGCATTTGCTTGATTCTGAGCAGAAAATATAGGCCTGTACATGATAGAATTCATCCGGCTGCTGCTGTCTTCAGATACATCATCAATCAAAACAAGAGAGCCAGTGCCATTGGAAACTGTGCATGCCCATGACATCACATTGCCTCTACCATGTTTTAAAGAGAATGTGGTGTGCTTGGGATTATGAGCCACTTTAAGCCTTCTCTATACTTTTTTCTTCCCATCATTTTGATACAGGTTGATTTTAGTTCCTTCTCTATTTGCTATCATGAAGTATTTTCTTTATGGTAGACTTATATACTGAAACACCTACTTACATTCGTTTGGATGTTGTGAAGGCGATTTTGTTCACCATGGAAAAGTGTCTGTGATCAACCACCACTATAGTCTTCTGTGGACATCCAGGCCTTTTTGAGTTCCCAAGGTCACCACTGCGTTTTCTTTTTGTTTTTGCAGAATGAAAGAGCTCCTTTGACTGCTTGCTGTGGGTTCACAATATCAGCTTCAAAATACAAATGCCGCACCTGAAATCAACTCCAGACCTTTTACCTGCTTAATTGATGAATTAATGAGGAAAAAGCCCATGCAGCCCATTAAAGAGCTTTTGAGATAATTGTCCAATTACTATTTGGTCAATAGAAAAAGAGGCAGCTACATATTAAAGAGCTGTAATTCTTAAACCCTTACTCTAAATAAATTTTGAAGACCCTCAAATTAAAGTTGAGAGTTTGCACTTTAAGCCCATATTGAATATATGACTATCTTGAATGTGTTTTGGTAAACAGCTAAAATGCCAAAACTTGTGTCAGTGTCCAAATATTTTTGGACCTTTCTGTATCTATGTATATATATAGAGAGAGATGAATATTGAATATGGATTGTTTTCAGGGGTTGATGATTATTGAATATGGATTGTTTTCAGGGGTTGGCCTAAGTCCTTTCGATCCAATAAAGGGAAATATTATTGCCTCAGTATACCAAAATATTTTGGACAATGTTTGATTTGAACTTTGTGGGAATAGTTTTGTGAATACCATGTTCACTTCTAGCATGACTATGCCCGAGTAAACAAAGCAAGGTCCATAAAGGTATGGTTGGGTGAGTTTAGTGTGGAGAAACTGGACTGGCCACACAGTGCTCTGGTCTCAATACCATCCAACACCTTTTATCGAAGGTACACTTCAACTGTGAGAGACAGAATCTGAAAAAAATCCAGACTATCACATTGTATGATTTTAACATAATTTATTTGCATTTTATTGCATGAAATAAGTATTTGATACAATAGAAAAACAGAACTTAATATTTGGTACAGAAACCCTTGTTTGCAATTACAGAGGTCAGATGTTTCCTGTAGTTCTTGACTAAGTTTGAACAAACTGCAGCAGGTACAGTGGGGGAAATAAGTATTTGATCCCTTGCTGGTTTGTAAGTTTGTCCACTTTTAAGACATGAGCAGTCTATAATTTTAAGGGTAGGTTAATTTTAACATTGAGAGATAGAAAATAAAAAAAAATCCAGAAAATCTCATTTTACAAATTATATAAATTTGCTTGCATGTTGCAGTGAGAAATAAGTATTTGATCCCTTCCTGTGGTTGATGATGAGGTTTGCGCATATGTCAGGTGGATTTTTGGTCCACTCCTCTTTGCAGACCATCTCTAAATCATTAAGATTTTGAGGCTGTCTCTTAGCAAGTCGGAGCTTCAACTCCCCCTATAAGTTTTCTGTGGGATTAAAGTCTGGAGACTGGCTAGGCCACTCCATGACCTTAATGTGCTTCTTTTTGAGCCACTCCTTTGTTGCTTTGGCTGTATGTTTTGGGTCATTGTCTTGCTGGAATACCCAACCACGACCCATTTTTAATGTCCTAGTGGAGGGAAGGAGGTTGTCACTCAGGATTTTAGGGTCCATGGCTTTTTTCATTCTTACATTGATGCAGTGAAGTAGTCCTGTACCCTTAGCAGTGAAACACCCCCCCCAAAAAAAATGTTTCCACCTCCATGCTTGACAGTGGGGACGGTGTTCTTTGAGTCATAGGCAGTATTTCTCTTCCTCAAAACACGGCGAGTAGAGTTAATGCCAAAGAGCTCAATTTTTATCTCATCTGACCACAGCACCTTCTCCAAATCACTCACAGAATCATCCAGGTGTTCATTGACAAACTTCAGAAGGGCCTGCACATGTGCCTTCTTGAGCAGGGGGAACTTGCGGGCACTGCAGGATTTTAAACCTTTACGGCATAATGTGTTACCAATGGTTTTCTTGGTGACTGTGGTCTCAGCTGCTTTGATATCATTAACATGTTCTCCCCGTGCAGTTTTAGGCTGATCTCTCTCCTTCCTCATGATCAAGGATAGCCCACGAGGTGAGATTTTGCATGGTGCTCCAGTTCGATGTCGATTGACAGTCATTTTGTATTTCTTACATTTTCTTACTATTGCACCAACAGTTGTCTCTTTCTCACCCAACGCCTTACGTATGGTTTTGTAGCCCATTCCAGCTTTGTGCAGGTCTATGATCTTGTCCCTGGCATCCTTAGAAAGCTCTTCAGTATTGCCCATGTTGTAGAGGTTAGAATCTGACTGATTAATTGAGTCTGTGGACAGGAGTCTTTTATAAAGGTTACTAATACATCTGTCTTTAATGCAGGTAACGAGTTGATTAGGAGATTCTAACTGGTCTGTAGGAGCCAGAACTCTTAATGGCTGGTAGGGGATCAAATACTTATTTCTCACTGCAAAATGCAAAAAAATATATATAATTTATACAATGTGATTTTCAAGGGATCAAATAGTTATTTCCCCCACTATATTTTGGCCCCCTACTCCATACAGATCTTCTTCAGATCTTTCAGGTTTCAGGGCATCATTAAGTTTCAGCTCCCTCCAAAGATTTTCTATTGGGTTCAGGTCTGGAGACAGGCTAGACCACTTCAGGATCTTGAGATGTTTCTTATGTAGCCACTCCTTAATTGCCCTGGCTTATGTTTTGGGTCATTTCCATGCTGGAAGACCAGCCATGACCCATATTCAATGCTCTTACTGAGGGAAGGAGGTTATTAGCCAAAATCTTGTGATACATGACCCCATCCAAACATCCTTCAATACGGTGCAGTCATGTCACCTCTGCCGAATAGCACCCCAAAGTATGATGTTTTCCCCACCATGCTTCACGGTTGGAATGGTGTTCTTTGGGTTGTACTCATCCTTCTTCTTCCTACACATACGGTGAGTGGATTTGATACCAAAAACTTATATTTTGGTCTTATCTGACCATATGACCTTCTCCTATGTCTCCTTTGGATCATCCAGATGGTCATTGGCGAACCTTTTTCAGAATCATAATCACCCACACGAGGCGAAATCTTGCATGGAGCCCCAGAATGAGGAAGATTGACAGTCATCTTGTGCTTATTCCATATTCTAATAATTCCGCCAACAGTTGTTGCCCTCTCTCCAAGTTGCTTCCCTTTTGTCCTGTAGCCTATATCAGCCTTGTGCAGGTTTATAATTTTGTCCCTGGTGTCCTTAGACACCTCTTTGGTCTTGGCCATAGTGGAGAGGTTGGACTGTGATTAATAGTGTGGAGAGGTGTCTTTTATGCAGGTAATGAGTTCAAAGAAGTGCAATTAATACAGGTAATGAGTACACAGTAGTTGGGCTTCATAGTGAAAAACTAACAGGTCTGTGAGAGCCAGAATTCTTGCTGGTTGGTAGGTGATCAAATACTTACCATATTTTTCGGACTATAAGACTACTTTTTTCCTCCAAAATTTTTGAAGGAAAGTGGGGGCTGCGTTTTATAGTTCTGATGTACTTTAGTTCGGCTGTGGTTGGGGGGGGAGCAGCAGCGACAGAGGAACATGTCGCAGGGGGCAGGAGCCGACTGCGGCAGCTAACCCATGTGCCCGCAGTTAAAGAGAATGAATATTCACTGCCAGTGGAGGGGGCAGGGAAAGCTGACCTCTGCGTGTGGGGGGCATGACAGTGAAGTCATGCACTGTTACACACTGAAATCAGCTGCTGGCATCAGCACAGGACACCCTGCTGTCAGGGAGCTGAGGGAAGTTATGTAGAATCGTTTATTTTTTTATGTGTGCATCCAGGATGGGGATGGGGGGCCATTTTTATCAGGATGGGGATGGAGGCCATGTATACCATGATGGGGATGAGGGTGCCATGTATACCAGGATGGGGATGGAGGACATGTATAACAGGATGGGGATTATATATGCCTGCATGTGGACATATATATTTGGATAGAGGGCAGATATACCAGGATGGGGACATATAGCAGTTTGGAGGATATTAGTATAGAATTGGGGGACATTGCCCCTATAACAGTGTCAGCAGCAGACCCCCCATAATAGTGTGTCATGACCACATTTTTGCTTCAATTTTTTTTTTATATTTTCCTCTTCTAAAATTTGGGTACATCTTATGGTCCGGTGCGTCTTATAGTCCGAAAATATGGTATTTCATGCAAAAAAATGCAATTTAATTATTTAAAAATCATACAATGTGATCTTCTGGTTTTTATTTTTAGATTTTGTTTTTCTCAGTTAAAGTGTACCTTTGATAAAAATGACAAACCTCTACACTTTTTGTAGGTGAGAAAACTTGCAAAAATGGTAGTGCATCAAATACTTATTTTCCCCCACTCTCTCTCTCTATATATATATACAGTACAGACCAAAAGTTTGGACACACCTTCTCATTCTAATATTTTTCTGTATTTTCATGACTATGAAAATTGTAGAATCACACTGAGGGCATCAAAACTATGAATTAACACATGTGGAATTATACATTACACTTTAAAAAAAAGTGTGAAACAACTGAAAATATGTCTTATATTCTAGGTTCTTCAAAGTAGCCACCTTTTGCTTTGATTACTGCTTTGCACGCAGAAAAGGTGAACGGATGGACTCTACATGCCTGGTTCCCTCCGTGAAGCATGGAGGAGGTGGTGTGATGGTGTGGGGGTGCTTTGCTGGTGACACTGTTGGGGATTTATTCAAAATTGAAGCGGAGAGCGGTCCAGCTCACCCCAAACCATGCGATTGGGTTCAGGTCTGGTGACTGTGGAGGCCAGGTCATCTGGCGTAGCACCCCAACACTCTCCTTCTTGGTCAAATAGCCCTTACACAGCCTGGTGGTGTATTTGTGGTCAATGTCCTGTTGAAAAATAAATGATGGTCCAACTAAACGCAAACCGGATGGAATAGCATGCCGCTGCAAGATGCTGTGGTAGCCATGCTGGTCCACTATGCCTTCAATTTTGAATAAATCCCCAACAGTGTCGCCAGCAAAGCACCCCCACACCATCACAACTCCTCCTCCATGCTTCACGGTGGGAACCAGGCATGTAGAGTCCATCCATTCACCTTTTCTGCGTGCAAAGCAGTAATCAAAGGAAAAGGTGGTTACTTTGAAGAACCTAGAATATAAGACATATTTTCAGTTGTTCCACACTTTTTGTAAAGTGTAATGTATAATTCCACATGTGTTACTTCATAGTTTTGATGCCTTCAGTGTGATTCTACAATTTTCCTAGTCATGAAAATTCAGAAAAATCATTGAATGAGAAGGTGTGTCCAAACTTTTGGTCTGTACTGTATAAATATTTGTATTTGTAAAATAGATAGGTTAAAAAAATGTAATGGATAACGATTATTACAAAAAAATTACTTTTACTACCCGGTAAAAGAATAGTACTTCTCATTAGACCTTTTCCAAAATGACTGATGTAATTGACAAGTTCACATATGGGCATTATAGGCACAGCCAAAAAACAGCAGGCGATAACGACAACAGAACTGTAATTATTATTGCTATAATTATTATTATAGAATTACAATGAGTAATTATTCTACAGGGCTCTTTAAACAAAACAGGAATTAAAAAATAAAAATAAATGATGTAGTAAAGCATTCTGCAATCCAGTTGTACAACAACAGCTGTAACTGTGTAAATAGGCTTTAGTGGAGCATAACGGGTGTGCGTGTTTCAGCCTTGAAGCGCCATCTGGTTTTAATTATATTTGAACTCTGCCAGTCAAAAAACAGTGACCAGCTATTGATCCAATTGAAGACATCATGTCTTATATGTCATATCACCAGCACTGTAACTAGCACCGTGATGATTTTGCTGCACTAGGTTAATTGATAATAACTGATTAAGATGTAATGATACTAACAGAAATTTTTAACTAAAAATTCATGTAATTGAATGCTATATATATAAAAGTATGTATATGTACTATTTATAGAAATATACTATACAGTATATATATATAAATATGTATTTTGGATAATATTGCATTTTTTGTTTTAATTGCAATTTTAATTATGTACAAAATAATTATCAACATTACTGTTTGTATTTTAAGGTCCCATCCAGTAGTGTAACTAGAGTCTGATGGCCCACCTGCATGTTGGTCACATGTATGGTCACTGTAGAATTCTGTTGGTACAAGTGAAATATTTTACTGCACTCAGATATCACCCGAGTGCAGTGTGATATATATATGCTGATGCCAGCAGCAAAAGAGATGGAGAAATAAGTTTCTCCTTCTCCTCCGTAGCTGTGCTCCGAGCCTCTCATGCCAGAGGCTCGGAGCACAGTAGCATGACACTTGGCTCCCACTTGCAGCAGAGCAGGAGCCGAGGGTCATTGGCATATCGCATCGGATGCCATACGCTAGTATGACCCCGGCCTTATTCAACCACTTTTTGAAAAGCGTCTTTAGTATTTAGTAGAGCACATTTGACTGTTTTGATCTGCTGCAAACATGATACATATCCAAACATCACCTTATACCAGCATTCCTGAGGATTCTAAGCTAGTCATCATAGGCAATGGCCTCCAGTTCAGTAAAATTCTTCAGTTTGCATGCTGCAACTGTCTTCATCAAATCCCACCAAATATTTTTATGTTGTTGAAGGCAAGTGACTGTGGCCTCTAGAGAATGTTCAGGAACATCTTTACTGATACTTGATTGAATTGAATGTATCCTCTACATGCTGATGGTTTCAGTTTAGACAGTCTAGAAAGCTTATTGGCCTCTTAGTTTACGCCAGGAAACCTGTGGTTACTCTGGGCATTACGTTCTATACATGGATGGTGAAGTACAACTCTCTAAATCTTGACTTACTGTCACATTTCTGATTTGAAATTACTAGGGGACAGGGGCTCCTTCCTTGTCCCTAATGCTAGGGACGCCCTAGCTATCCCTGCTCTCTAGTTTACTTCTGATGGTGAAGATACCGGGGCCACGTACCTTGCTGAACTCCTGAATCAGCCCTATATCTATCTCTCTCAACTATCCAGGGAAGTAGGGAGTAATTCCATATATTTGCACAAATCATACAAACAAGGAAGGACGTACAGAGATAAATGAATATACCAATCACACAAATATGCACTCACAGACAACAGAGGGGAACACCAGGTAGAAAAGGTAGGGAAACTAAATAGGAGAGGACGTGGGATTGTACACAGTTGAAACACCCAGCAACAGTCAAATATAAACACTTCAAAACACCTCTACCAACAACCAACTCCTCCACTACTCAACAGGCAGTACAAGACTTAACATTGGCAAACCAGACTGCCAGAGGCAAGTATATATAGGAGAGTAGAGTGGTCAAAACTGAACAGCTGAGATCATCCAAGCTGGGAAGCTACAGAGATTACAAGCTGAACAGATTAACCCATGCACTGCTAACAGAAAGCTGCACCATTTAATTCTAAGGAGAAGTTCTACTAATCAGTGCAGGAGTACATGAAATCAGGCGCTGCAGTGTTCTGGCCCCTTTCTGTTGCAGTAAACCAGTAACACCTTGTTTGTGCAAGTCAATTATCTCTTCTCTTAACGTTTTGGACAACTTGAGACACTTAATTTACAAACATTCTCTCATGCGGGATTTAATAATCCCTCTATTTACATATTCTATTATACTCTATTCAGGGGATTGAATAATTTTATAATTCTAATATTGCAGGAGTCATTATGAATGGCATTTCTTGTTAAATTTAGAGAAACCACTTGTTATTTTAGTTGTGTTGAATTAGCTAAATTATTTTTGTTTAGTTTATTTCAAACAGCAGAAAGTTAGCACATTTTGCTAGCAAACCTAATATAATAAATTTTGTTGCAAGTGTAAGTATTGTAGGTTCCTATAGAAGTGTATTGGCGCCGTATTATGTCTCCGCACTGCTTGAAGGTTGAGTAGAGCCATAATACGCTGATTTTAGTAAAGCTCTATGATAGTACACATGAGTTATCTTTGTCTGCATCGTTGTCAAAGAGATGATATATATCAATAGCAGCAATCATATGGAACACCAGTTTAGTCAGACTGATATACAGCATCAAGTACTAATGAGCTAGAAAATTCCCTCTTGTGACTTGAGTCAGATGAAGATTTTTTTTCCATGTTTGTTCTTTAGCTTTGGATTGCATCCAAAAATTGCAGTGTATTACGTGCGCCTGGAAGATTCTAGGGTCTAAGGGGTAAGGTTTCTCCTTGTGGAGAGTGACATATTATTATCCTATGTCATATTACAAGACTCAAAGGGTTGATTGTGACTTGTAGGATCGCTACTTCCAATAGGTGGCTCTATAGAGTACAAGTCCTCTTTTTTTGAAGAGACAATTTGCATGGAAGATTCTAGGCAGCCGTACATTTTCCTGATATCTCCATGTATTACACTTAATCTGGGTTGTACTTTTATGATGCGGACATATACAGTTAGGAAATCTTTACTAGGAATATATGTCATACCCACTGTAGACATTGGTATGCAACGAGCAATAAGTCATCACACAGTCTTACATAACTCAAGCAATGCATTATATAATGGATATGACATTGATGAAAACCCTATAGGTGAATCATTGTATGGCTGCTACTCATAGTAATTGAATGACATGAAAAGGTAGACTAGATAGCAAGGCTTCTTTCAGGGTCCCCAATTTGTTGGAAATGCCAGCACATAAGTAAATGTCTTGAGAGGAGCAAAGGAAGCCTTCAAATGACATCTCATATTAAAGCAGCCAATTAAAGTGTACCTGTCACGTAGTGCTTTGTCCTTTTTGAGTATGGATGACTTGCACTTTTGGTACTTGTCAAGACTGGTGTACTATACTGCGGCTTCACGTTTGACTATAGTGGATCAAGTTATTAGGAATGATACAAGTGTTAGGGCGCTTGCTGCAGAGCAGCTTGTGAGTAAATCCATGTAATATTGATGTAATCAGTAAAGCCTTGGTAGATGCATCTTTGTGTCCCCCCATCCCAGTCAGGTTTACAATACTGCATGCTACATTTGCATGAATATGTAAAGTCGTATTATGAAGACGGTGACAGCACCCGTCACATCCAAGTGGAAAATTTTCCAAAGGGTTGGACATTATTACTCCAAACTTTTAAAATACCCCAAATTGATGTTTTAAACTGCTGGCATAAATATCCCTATTGCATAATGCTTTGCTGTTTATTAATGGGAATCTGTCATCAGATTTTTGAACCACATCTGACAGCAGTATAATGTAGGTGTAGGCACCCGGATTACAGTGATGTGTCACTTACTGGGCTGCTTGCTGCAGTTTTAATAAAATCACTGTTTTTTCTTCTGCAGATCTAACAGTTCTTTGAATGCTGAGATCTGTATAATCCCACACACCACTGATTAGCAGCTTTCTGTGTACACTGTGCATAGGCAGAAAGGTGCCAATCACTGTTGGGGAGGAGTGATAGAGGATATATGGAAGACTACATGGCAGCATGTTTACTAGTCCTCTATTGATTATCAGTTAGTGTTAAAACAATGACTTTATCAAAACTACTGCAAGCAGCCAAATAAGTCACACAGCGCTGGAATAAGGATCTCTGTCTCTACACTATGCTGTAAATGTGGTAAAAATCTAGTGACAGATTCTTTTTAAGACCCCCTACTGACCCTTAGATAAGTGATTTAAATACTGGATAGTTTCACCATCATGTAGCAAAGAAGATGGAGATAGTAATGTGAATTAAACACATAATAGCTTCCTCAGCTTTGCCTATCCATTGAAGATGTTACAATCATTCACCACATGCACTTTTAGGGCTCATACTCATATGCATAAAAAACGGACGTGTGCAATCAGATAAAAAAATCTATAAGTCCCTGCTCATCTGCAATTTTTTTTTCAGCTCACATCAGGGTAAGATAAAAAATACACAGCATGCTGTGAATGTCCTCAAATCTCGGGCGAGACTCATCAATGCAAGTGAATGAGTGTGATAAAAATATTGCACGGCACTCGGACCATGCAAGTGCCGTCTGATTTTTACACACCCATGGACTTGAAAACCCGACATTTCATCTGCCATGTACAGTACAATCATAGTGTGACAAGTTAGAATAGCATAGACAGAATACATACTGTATATATACATAGAATAGATAGATATAAAGATGTCAGTCACATATATAATTATTACAGTGCTTGTGCAGCTTACTGTACAAGTATTT
The DNA here is from genome assembly GCA_009801035.1 of Oophaga pumilio. NCBI lineage: Eukaryota > Metazoa > Chordata > Amphibia > Anura > Dendrobatidae > Oophaga > Oophaga pumilio. The sequence continues at coordinate 140,698 of VIAB01001658.1, read as the reverse complement.
TATTAAATAAATTATTTTATTAAAACAAATGGCGTGTGTTTCCCCCAATATTTTATTAACTTGCAGAGGAAAAGCTGACAGCTGGGGGCAGATGTTTATAGCCTGGGAAGGGGATAATACCCATGGAACTTGCTTCTTAGGCTATTAATATCTGCTCACAGCTGTATTCTTAGCCTTTCTTAGTTACTAAAATGAGGGACTCCTCCAAAAAAGGATGTAGGGTCCCCCTATAAATAATAACCAGCAAAGGCAAGGCAGACAGCTGTGGACTGATATTAATAGCCTAGAAAGGGGCCATGGATATCTTGAAGAATAGTTTCCTGGAGAACAATGTTTAAATGACAGATAATTGCTCTATATAAAGCTCATGTTAAAATCACATTGCAATTGGATAACATTTGCATGTAAGTCGAATGTCATTCAGATGTTAGGTTCTAAAATTCGCATTGCACTTGCATGAAAATCACATGATGCTTGCATAACACTCATTCCACTTTTCTGGACCGATATCAGACCGTTTTTTACGGCAATGGATATGAGCCCTTACATGTATTTCCCATTACTGTGCATAAGGTAAATGCTTCCAGCACCTGCACAGAACAGGACAGAGCCAGTAAAGCAGTCATGGTGGCCACTATCTTGTCTATTATAAATTTGCATCATCCAATGTTTTCATCATTCATAATGAAGACTGAGAGACTTGTATAAACTCTACTAAAACACAAAATATCATAACAAATTTTTAGTGCACAGAAAGAGAAGGGTGGCAGGTGCTCATTGCCTCCATATGGTAGATAATTTGTGGCATATGGAAACAGGTTGTATAAAAATAGAAACACAAATAGAAACACGTGAACAGAATTAATAAAAACATGAATGAATGATAAGGAATAGAATGTAATGGTACATGTATACAATAAATAGTAAATAGTTGTGTGGTTGTATTTCCCTATGTATATGACCTCTCCCCTATAAAACCTATGTAGTCTATTTAAAAAGAATCTGTCACCAGTTTTTGAGTCTGAACAAAAGCCACCACTTTTATCTGCACTGCTTTCTATAAACGGGTCTATCATCACCAGACTCCCCTGTAGACACCCAAAAATACCATATTTTTTGCTCCCGTGCTGTGTTTAAGTGACGATAGTCCGATCTTATTGCCGTCCTCCCTGTGCTTCCTCTCTGCTCCTAATTGCCATTCTCTGGCTTTGATTGACATGAATGACATGTCCTGAGTCATCCACATAGCGAAACAAGATATCGCACATGCACATTAACCGCGCAGGCGCACTTTGCGCTTCCCTACTGCGGGCAGATCATCAAACATCATTGTGCAAGTGCAAAGCTCCATCATTCCAGTAATTTCTGGTGGCGGGGAACGTTGGCACCAGAATGACGTCCCTTGTCGCTTGCGCAGTGTTGTTTTAAGCTCTGCTCGCAGTAGGGCAGACCAAAGTGTGCTTGTAAGGCTATGTGGACGCATGAGCCACATCAATCAAAACGAGAGGACGGCTATTAGGAGCAGAGAGGAGGCACAGATGCCACCGAGAGAACGCCCATCCTCTTTTAAATACAGCTTGGGAGCCATTACAGTGGTATTTTCAGGGTACAGAGAGCGAGTCATTAGATGATAGACGTGTTTGTGTGGGTTCAGCACAGGAGCAGATAAAGGTGCTGAGATTTGTTCAGAGATTCATAAACTTTGGATAGGTTCCTTTTAATAAGGCGTCCTGTCCCTTTCTAGCTGACTTATTCATATTCATTCTAATAATCTACGGCCATATGTTGTCAATCATTTCTACCTAATTATTCATAAATGGCACAAAGAGTATATAGCTGTGCTGATGTGACCGCAGAAAAGCCAGAGCAACCTATAGGCAGGCACAGCTTCTGAATTATAGAGCAGAACCTAAAAGATGGGTTATTTTTAACCATCGCTATTTTTATTCTATTGCTGAAATTACAACTGAGATGTTTCTATGGTTACCGAGAATCGGAGTATCATCAGCATCACATCCATTGGTCAGAAATCCTAGTATTGTTCAGCGTTCTCCAGCAGGAGAACTTGTTCTGGAATCTCTGTCACTAAGATGTTGTCAGAATTTAGTCATAAACACAGCGTTATGGCTCAAAGATTGGGGAAGAAAGCGTCACATCGTGGCACATCTCATCCCGATACTCGGGACTCCTAAGGCGGGCAGACTTCTCATTACATTTTTATATGCTGACAAACAAATCAAGCCAGATAAAAGTGCATGAAACATTTCCTATTAAGCTTCATTATTATTACATGTCAGAAAATGAATCTGATATGCAAATACACGTATAACTTCAGCAGGGAAAAAAAGCATGACTGCAGGAACTGTTGACTGATTATCAGCTACTGTTTCACCAATAATAATAAAAAACTACTATACCAACTTAAAATAATTAAAATATCGTAATACTTATATTATTGGGCAGTTTGTATTTATGATTAGTTTTATTATAGAACAACTAAAGTGCTGTTGATAAATCCAAACCTGAATATTTAAGAAAGTAAAAGTGAGGTTTTCTCTGCCTTAGGAGAAGATATTTGTGTGCAGATTTATTGGGCAACTAGATGAAAAACATACATGTTCCAATCTGAATTGTTTGTTACAATCTGTTAAAGTGAGAATCATAACCAAACTACTCAAAATGTCCAAAATTATAATTCTGACATTTCAAAAAACTATCAGTGACCAATACGGCCACCCATCTTTTCAATAATATTCATAAGCCTTCCATCCATGGAGTCTGTCAGTTTCTTAAAGGGAATCTGTCAGCAGGTTTTTGCTATGCATTCTGAAGAATGCATGCTGTAGGGGTTAAAACATAGATTTCAGATTTGCTGCACTTATTAATCTCTAGGCTGTTGTTTACTTGGAATGAGTGTTTTAGCACTTGCCTCCTGGTCTGACTCCGCCTCTTATGTGATAAGCAGCTCACTGTTTACAGCTATGTACACTGAGATCCTGGTTTTGGCTAATATTTTTGACTCTAAAGAATACTATTTAGGAAGATTAATCATCATGAAGTTAGTTTTTACAATGGACTGCCTGGATATTGCGTAAAATTTTGTAGGGACTAATATGCTTTCAACAAACTCAAGTCAATATTCAGTAAGTAAAGAAGCATTAATCAGCTTTCATCCAGAGATACTCAATTGTTCAAATATTCTCTTGTAGTTGTTCACATTTTTAACTTTTGTCATGGGGTGACCATCTGCACACACATGTGGCTTCTCGGTCTGGAGTTTTTCTCTCTTCCTCAGATACAGGCAATAGATCCTAATTGTAGACAGCATCTCCTGCTGGTGTAAATGTAAAAATGTTCCATGATTCTTAAAGAAGCACGGAAGTGTTAGTGAGATGGGCAACTTGAAAATATTAGTAACTAGAGCTGAGTGAAAATGCTTGGTGATTCTTGGATATCATTCGAGTATTTGGGTTCTCAAATGTGCTCGTTACTACGAGCATTAGCCGGTGCTCAATTTCAAACTCAAATCCCTGCCCCACATGTTTGGTGCTTGTTACACAGCCAATAAGCATGCGGGAATTGCCTACATGTCACTGTAATGCCATATCCATCTTGGTATTGGCATTACTTTGATTGGCTGGCCGTGTGACATCATCAGTGGTTATAAAAGGACAGGTGCCGCCAGGCTCTGCACACTGACACCATTGCACAGCTCAGTGCACAGTTTAACGAATCAGAGTCCTGTAGTGTTGATACTGGTGCTGAAACTGAGCCATCATAGTAACAGCCCTTCTAAGGGCTAATCTTGTCCTTTGCTGTTTGAATCAGAAACAATCTGCATTTAGCCTAAGGAGAGAGAGAGTTGCAGTAGCAGGAAAAGTTTCTGAATACAGTCTCTAGGCAGGGATTAGGGCTTTGCAGTCCGTTGCTAAATATATAACTACTGCAGTTGACTACATTTGTATTTTTTGGGTGAAAAAATTAACTATACTGTCATTCATAGAGTATTAGGTGCTTTGTGGAACATTTATGTGTTATATAACACTCCAAAAAACATTGAAACATTTTTCTGTATTCAGCTACTCATCCATATACTATTATGTAGTCTGTGGAACATTTCTATGTTATATAACACTCAAAAACACTTGAAACTTTTTTCAATTACTCATCCGTATACTATTACATGGTCTGTGGTACATTTCTGTGTTATATAACATTCCAAAAAAGTGTTGAAACATTTTTCTGTATTCAATTACTCATCCATATACTTATGTGTGGTCTGTGGTACATTTTGATGTTTCATAACAGGCAAATAAAGCGTTCAAACATTTTTCGGTACTGTAATGCTCATCCATATAGTATTATGTGCTCTGGGGTACATTTCGGTTGTATATAAGACTCAAAAAAGTGTTGAAAAATGTTTCTGTAATCAGCTACTCATCATTAGAGTATTAGGTGCTTTGGGATACATTTCAGTGGTATATAACACACAAAAAAAGTTGAAAAATTTGTCTGGACTCAAAGTGTTGAAAAATGTTTCTGTGTTCTATTACTCATTGAGTATTGCATGCTCTGGGGAACATTTTGTAATACATTGAAGATCAAAAGGGTAGCAATGTTTTGAATGTTTGACTTTCAGGCTCCATATCTCATCCACTTCTGCTTTGAACTTCAGACTGCCATCATTTTATAGAAAATCATCTTGGATATTTCATACTTAAATTTGGCTAGCAAATATTTTTTATATGATTAGTAGTGATGAGCGAGTATGCTCGTTGCTCGGGTGAGCTCTGAGTATTTGGGTGTTCTCTGAGATTTGGTTTCTGTCATGGCAGCTGCATGATTTGTGTAACTCATCTTGTAGGATACTCACATATAGCTCAGCATTGAGACCACCATCGATACTGGTCAAGTATCTAATGCCTTTGGCTGTGAAACAACCCCATATTATCAGGGTTCCTCCACCAAACTTGACATTTACTTCAATTTCTTAATCCATTAGCCCCTTTTTCCCTTGTTTCTTTCAGACCTATTTGCACCCATCAGAGCCTAGTCTACTGACTTTTGTCTCATTACTCCATATTATTAACCATTTCCTATCTTCTACTGTCCACTTTTCGTACTTGTTTGCAAACTCATACCGACGCTTCTTATGACAATGTGGAAGTTGAGGATTCTTTACCTTTTTTCAGATCACCATTCCAGACTTGTGTAATGTGCATCGCACGGTGCTTGCATCGATGTCTGTGATCTCACTATTATGAAGCATACGAGCCACCTCCGCTAACGTGTTTGTCACACCAGAACTGATAAACCTTGGGATGATTCGACTTCTTGACTCTGATATTTTTCCTGGATGTCCACCTTTTGGCTTCTGAATGGATGGGCAGACTTCATTTTGTAATCTTCCAACTGTCATGGCACTCACATGTTGCAGTTTGCCAATTTTTACCAAGAGATTGCTATCAATGAGCTGGATGCTGTTTATCCTTTCTTGGGAAATCATCTTCATAGCTGCTCCACGATTCAGACCAATGACCTTTTTCTTGGGAATCAACCTAATAATACACTGAGCTACTAGGGAATGTGAGAGCAAGTTGTATTTTGTAGTATTCAGAAAGAAAAATATTTTTCCACCACCAGGAGCAAAACAGTAACCATGCAGTGACATGACAATAATCTGATTAACTAATCACATGTTAAATAGGTGCCAGTCAAATTTATGTATGAGATAGCCAAGATGATTGTCTATAAAATGATGGTAGTCTCATGATTGAAGCAGTAGTGGATGATAAGATATGGAGCGTGAAAGTCAAAAGTTCAAAACATTGTTACCCTTTTGCTGCTCATTGTATATAACACTCCAAGAAAGCATTAAAAATATTTTGACATTATATTACTGATCCATAGAGTATATAGTCCTATAGGAAAGGGAAGCAATATAAGCGTAAAGGTATAAATAAAATATGATACCTTATTAAACAGACGGTATATACAGTACAAAACATTAAAAAACTAGGAGAAATCCAAAGAGTACACACAGCACCAGGGTAATCCAATGGTTATAGCCACATTTTTCACAATGTATAATGGCAGACAAATAGCATAACTAGTAGGCAATAGTGGGTACTAATAATGTGCTACGTGCATAAGGGCAGACATACAGTCTAACAGGAACTCATAGGTACAAATAATACTATGTATGATAGTAGTACATTTAAAGTCAGATAATGGGAAAGTTCCAAGAGTATAGCAGCATGCCAGTCATAGTAAAAGATATAAAGTCCAAAGACCAATGTATCCTCTGATGGTAGCTATAATAAATGTAAGGTTCTAAGGGGGGGACAGAGTGCCATGTAAAATAGTAGGATTTACCTGATGCTGGGATGCTGGGAGGTGATAGATCCCAACGTGAGTTTCGCTTCAGCTTCTTCATTGGGCATGTCCTCAGCAACATGGAGGACTAGTTCTGAGTCCTCTCACAGCATCCATATAGCCTGAAGCCTTATCACAGCACCTATAGACATACCTTGGTAAAGGCCACATACGGGCCGAAATGTTGGCTTAATTTGAATGGCTGTGATTCAAGTTTATACATAAACATTTATTTACTTGTAACTTGAAATGCCGAAGTTTATATTATTTTCATTTATGTGACTTCCTGTCATACTTCTGAGCACCCACTCATACAGTTGAGTGACACCTATCATCCATTGTACAACCAGGTGTCAAACGGATGGTCAGTCAGCTAATGGCACAACACACACCGGTGTGTCCTCCTCCCTAGAAAGGACAACAGGGGGCAGATTTTGTATATGGCTCTCCCTGAGGCGTCTATCCACCCGGATAGCAAGGGACATGGCAGCTTCCAACGACCTGGGAGCAGCGTACTGCACCAGAGTATCCTGTAGTCTAGATAACAGACCCTGACAAAAATGGCTCCTAAGGGCAGGGTCATTCCACTGCATGTCATTGGCCCACCTCCTAAACTCTGAGCAGTACTCCTCAATAAGCTGACCCCCATGCTTGATTTTGCAGAGTCGAGACTCAGCCAGGTAGACACCATCAGGATCCCCATACACCAGCGCCAGTGCTGCAAAAAACTCGTCCACCAACCGTAAAGATGGTGAAGTGGTCGACAGGGAGAAGGCCCAGGATTGGGGATCACCCTTAAGAAGGGAGACTATAATCCCCACACGCTGTTCCTTACTTCCTGAAGAACGAGGGCGAAGCCTGAAATAGAGCTTGCAGGTTTCTTTAAACACAACAAATTTATCTCTCCCTACAGAGAAACGGTCAGGGAGAAATATTTTGGATTCCAGTTGAGCCTGCACCTGGGCCGAAACCCAGAACCCCGAAAACTGCTGCAGCTGCATCACCTGACACCACAGCTCCTTAAGCTCATCAGTAAGGGTCTGGATCAGTTGGGCGAAGGCCTGCATTTGAGCCATTGCTCACCAAAAAATGAGAAGGTTGGTAATAATGTCACAGGGTGACTGTCACGGTGTGACTCGACCCAACGGATGGTCGGTCACCTAACGGCACAACACACACACACAACGGGATGGAATAGGGGAGAGGAAGGCCCTACTAATAGGGCCAGAGCTCCAACCTGAGCCTGTCCCTGCACTCCCTTAACCCCCTATATGGGTCCTTCCCCCCCACCGCCGTCAGGATACCTCATCCCTCACTGTCACCTAACACTACCCTGGCTAGTGCACTGTCCGGCGATGAGCGGTAGCCTCGCCACTACAGATATTTCCAGACAGGGGATAGTGACAGAAAATGTAAGGGACAGGGAAAAATCACCACACTTTGCTTCCAGTTGCCGCTGCCAAGTTCCACACCGCAGATGACACTAAAGCCAAACTCCAAACTCCACTCAGTGTAGGATATCATACCAGGACCTCTAAACAGCTGATACACACTGGCACCAAAGAGCTCCACACATATCATCTGGTCTCCAGAGAAACTCTATCACCAATTCAGCTGATGCATCAGATGACCATTTAAAGGATGGTGGAAATGGTCACCAACACATCAGCTGACCAAGCAGCACTGCAATTACACCAGAGTGCCGGCGGGGAAAAACTGACATTAACCCCCACTGGCCTGAAAGAAAAAAGGTTAAACTGAGTGGAACCAGAGCTGCCACAAATCCAAAAATGGATCATGACACCAGGCATGGTCGTGTGTGATTATAGTGATAACCTGGTGGCAGCTGTGAAGCTTGGCAAGCTCAAACATGTACCATGCTTGGCCCATGTGCTCAACTTGGTAGTTCAGTGCTTTCTGAAAACCTTCCCAGATTTGCCAAAGCTTCTGGTCGAGGTATGCTGCATCAGCAACCATTTCAGCTACTGTTGCCACCTCTTTGGCAGTGTTGCAGCAGCGCATTGACTGGTGTGCGATGTGACCATGCCCTGGAACTCAACACCACCAGTGATGAGCAAGTATACTCGTTGCTAGGGTTTTCCCGAGCATGCTCGTGTGTCCTCCAAGTATTTTGGACGTGCTCGGAGATTTAGTTTTTGTCGCCGCAGCTGCATGATTTGCGGCTGCTAGACAGCCTGAATACATGTGGGGATTGCCTGTTTGTTATGAAATCACCACATGCATTCAGGCTGTCTAGCAGATGCAAATCATGCAGCTGCGGCGACAAAAACTAATTCTCAGATCACGCCCAAATACTCGGAGGACACCCGAGTATGCTCGGGAAAACCCAAGCAATGAGTACACTCGCTCATCACTAGACACCACATGCTGGCAAGGCTTTGTGAGCAGCAGAGGTCAGTTGTGGAATATCAGCTTCAATACCCCTATCAGTATTCTGGTCAGCCTCCACACATAACAACTGAAGATTGAACTTTGAGGACTCCAGAAAGATGGTGAGCGGCGATGACGCCATCATCAGCGCCCATGATCCCGCTTCTGTGCCTACTTAAACAGTCACTTCTGGCAATTAAACATGAAGCTTTGCATGTGGACCAGGAGGAGACAGAGGAAGACATAAGAAAAGGAAATACTACCCAGCCCAGCCTCATCCAATCTGCTCAGCGCAGATTGGGTAACAATGAGGAGGTGGAGGCTGAGGAAGAAGCTAGACTTATGCTTCCAGGTGAACTTTATATCTCTTCTTCCTGAGCTGGCGATGTCTTCTAAAATGCTCCAGAAGGCTATTGTGGAAAATATGTTAAAAGAATTCCCATCATACAATGCTAGCAGCAGGGGCAAGCTTCCTTACCCAACCAAAGAGGAGAGGCAAGTGAGATAAACTCCAGGTTCAGCAGAAGCTGGGTTACACTGTCAAAGATCTGGGCCAATTTCATGATACCCTCCCAGCATCCATGCCCTGATGACCGGGTATTTTTGACAAGGAAGGAAAAATGTTTAAAGATGGTCAAGCAATACAAGGCCGGCAAAACCAGCGTACCCCCTAATTCCTCTATAACCTTCAGCTATTGGGTCTCAATGCTGGACACCTGGCATCAGCTGTCCCTTTATGCCTTGAAGGTGTTGTGCTGCTCTTGTATCAGTGGGTTTTTAGTGCCACCAGGAGGGTCATAACAGACAGGTGTTTTCACTTGTCAACAGAAAATGCTGAAAGGCTTACTCTAATAGCAATGAACAAAGCATGGCTTCGATCTGACTTTTTCACACCAACAGATTAAAATGCTTGTAAATGCTTGTATGTTCTATGTTTGATTGAGGCCAGTCAGTTGTTGCTTTCTAGGGTTCAGAGATGACTGGATGACCCTACTTAGATAGACTTTGGGTGCAACAGCACGATTGAAGTTTGCTTGATGCCTCTTCTATAGAGTTGAGCGATACTTTCCGATATCCAAAAGTATCGGA